>JAAALK010000289.1:42453836-42587484 GCA_019279435.1 Zizania palustris | reverse complement strand
TATTACATGTTTTTTCATATGTACAAACCTTATTTACTAATAAATGCTTGTTTGTGCTTATTTTGAACAGGATGTCGAAAAAGATGAAGAGTGTCATGAGGAAGCTCTTTGTAACGCCCTGACTTTTGTCAGGCGTTAAAATAAAATAAAGTAATTAATAAATGAAATTCAAGAAAATGATTCAGTGAAAAGCGATAAACAATGAAGTTAAAATACATGCTTAAAATTTTCGTTTAAAAATAAATCGTGGCGAGAGTATTTTTCTTAAAATCCTCTTTGCTCTAAATTGCGTCCCAAAAATTTTCTAGAATTTTTGGCGCCCAGGAATTAATAAAGATATAATCAATATTATTTCATCGCAAAACTCTAACGTTAAATAATAAAATATGTTCAACAATAATGTTGTGTGAATAAAATATATAATAAATCATTTCAATTAAAAATAATATAAAACCAAATAAAATTTGGCTAGAGGAATTTTTTATTAAATTTCTCTCGCCTCAAATCAAATTAGGCTTTTATTTCATTAAGGTTTTTGCAACTAGAATAGTAACCCATAATATTTCAATAAATAATTTTAATTCAAAATTAATTTAATTCCTATCTCTTTCTGGCCGAATTTGAAATATTCATCCTCGACCATCTCTCTCTTTTCCCGTCGTAAATCCGGAGGAATCAATCTTTTATTTTCGTTCGCGAAGTTAAAATCCTCTTTTTAATCGCGTGGTTTAAATTCTGTGAAAAATCTATTTTTAAATTATTTTTATATTTTGAAATCCCGAAAATAAATCCAAAATCTTGGTTTTGTGTTCATGTTCGAAATTTCTAATTTCGACGCGGATACACAATTTATTTATTTTCCAAATCATCGTTTATTCGTCGAAATATTCCCGCGTTATTTCCTTGAAAACTAAAATTTATAAATTTATTTTAAATTTGAAAATTTCCACAAACTTTCCACTTTTTCTCGAAAGCCTAAATTTAAATATTCAGAAAATATTTTTTTATATTTTTTTTCCAATCTTTTCTTTCTTTCTTTCTTTTCTCTTTCTCTCTTTTTCTTTTCTTTTCCTTTTCTTTTTTTTCTCTCCTGCGTGGCTGCACCTATCCCGTGCGCAGCCCTCTTTTTCTCTCCCCTCTCCTTCTTCCTCCTCCCATCCCGTAACCACTTTTCTCTCTCCCTTCTCCAACCTCCCGCCGCTTCTCTCTCCTCTTCCCTCCCCCTCCTCCTGCCTCGGCCCAGGCTGGTCCGCCGGCGTCGCACCTCCTCCCCGCGCCCAGCCGTCGCGCCGCGCCTCCTCCTCGCCGGCGCCGCGCAGCCGCTCCCGCGCGCAGAGCCTCCGCACCGCGCCTCCTCCTCGGTCGCGTCGTGCCTCTTCCTCCGCCGCGCCACGCAAGCCTCGCGTCGTCCCTGCCATCTCCGGCCAACCGCTCGTCCAGCGCCGTCTCCACCGCGTCGACGCACTGCAGCCCCTGTCCGCTGCACCTCCACCCCGGCCGCTCACCTCCTCGCTTCACCATCGGGCTGTCGCCGCGCCGATCCGCCTCTGCTTGCCATCGTGTTTCCCCTTGGTGAGAATCCCTCTCTCCCATTTTAATCTTATCAAATTGTTAAATAGTTTTAGCAGATTTATTATGACTCAATTTGTTCGTCATAGCATTGTTGATCTACCCTCATATAGCGCTTTGACAATGGTTGATTTCAATCTATTATCACGTCGATCCATATACCTTATTATCCTGTCTATTGATCTCATCCATTATGTTATACTCTTTTGGTTCGACATTATTTTGTTATGTCTAGTTAATTTTCGTTGCCATGTCCGGCCCATTGATCCATCTTGTGTTATGTGACATTCATCCTAATCGGTCCATTATCGTATTGTAGGACTATCATCATATACCTTGTTATCAATCGTTAAATTCAACATTGGTTCCATTTTTTTCCTACCCTAATCAATGAAAATATTGTATCCATTCATTCTGGTCGATTCATTATCATGTTGACATGTCCTTCATATGCCCCGTTGAATCGTCTGCCTCTTATATCATGGTTCCTTGATATTCTGTTTGTCTAATTAAAATATTGTATCAATTGGTTTCGATCCATCCACTAATTATATCGTTGTATATCTCATGACCAATTATTGATATCAATATGTTATACCTTTTGTTTACTATTGATCTAATTCCCTTGAGTAAATCGTTTCATCCATCGTGTAGCTTATGCCATTATATCATTGCCATACCTATTAATTATGTTCTGATCTAACCTTGGTATGTATGTCATGTGCCTTTGAACGCCATAGCTCATCATTGTTGTTCTATTCTGCTATGTGTCGTCATTCATTGATTCTGGTATATGTCCCTGCTCATTAGTTCTAACCTATCCCGTTGACTCACATCCATTGTTTGACATTCATTCATTTCGATTAGTGTTGAGCCATATCTTTTATTTATCTTCCTTCCTCCAATCCATGTCATTGTTCATCGGATATGATTCGTGTCGTTCCGATGCTTCCTCGCCATTCCCCACCTCTCTTTTTATTGAACTGTTGTTTTCTGTTCGTTGGCATTCAACTTGGTCGGACGCCACTTCTCCTATTTTGCGAATACAATCTACTGTCCTTGTCTCAACTCGAGATCAATAGTTCTATTTCACTCCATCTTTTCCATTCAAACTCAATCATTATTCTTAATTAACACCTTAACTAATAAGAATATTTAATTATGTTGTTTAATTGTTTTCTTAGAGTGTTTATCTTGTTTGGTGTGCCTTGTAGAGCCTCGTGTTCTTGAAGCTTTGAAGGACCTCGCGCAAGATCCGAAGTCTTCGTCAGGAGTTAAAAGGTTTTTCAAAAGCGCAAGAGGCAAGTCACAGATCCCTTTCCGTGGAAATAGTTGAACATGTTGAACCCATTCTTTTAATTAATTATTGCTATAACCCATAGGTTAATAAATGCATTAGACCTCACTTTTAAATGTTTAGTTAAAGTTTAGTTTATCCCTGTTGTGCAAACCCAAGCCATGCTTTGTATTCCGTTCTCCTTGTCGCCTTATAAAATTCATTAGTTAGTGCTCTAAAGTAGAGGCACACTTGCTAGCGTTAAAATTAATATTTATCACTAGACAGGTGGATCGTCTCTATATCTTTGTTATATCTCGTCTCATGGTGATTCTGAGTTGTGTTACTTGAAATCTTGGAGAATGGTGTTGCATTGAGCATGGTGGGTTCCGGGTGCAAGCTCGGACATTGGTTAGTCGCACCCGGGGCACTATAAGGACCGGTCTGCGGGATCTGTCGCGAAGCATAATCGTGCTAGCCACAAGTCTAATGGGTAAGGCCTAATTCGAAGTATGGGTCGATTCAGCTTGATGCACCGAGCGGAGGGGACAAGTTCACTTAACCGGGAGTGCCAGGTGGTGGCTTGGTCCGACGAGGCACGAAAGGGGGTCGCACGTCTGCCAATCGGGGTCTACCCATGATTTTTGGGTGAGATCTCAGTGGAGCGTGGGCGAAACCTGGTGTGGTTGTCCTCTTGCTGAGTCAATCCATATGACGGGTTTTGGCGCGAGTTCCTTCGGGGTGACGTGGTGTCATCTCGACACACTGTTGTGTGCGGGAGCGAGTGCCTTGTGGGTAAAGTAGTACACCTCTGATCAGAGTATAACTTTTCGAAAAGCCGTGCCCACGGTTACGGGCGGCCAAGTGATGTTCTCCGCAGTTAGCATTAATTTCTGCATTTGTGTGTGAAAGCATTGAACATGATGGAAGGGGTTGAAAGAGCGAGTTGGCACAGGTGTGCAGCTCGAGGTAGTGGGAATACATATTCATTACTTCCGCATTTCATTCATGCTTTAATACTGTTCACTAAAGCTTAATAACAACTCATATGCCCTTTTGTGCAACAAGCCTAGATTATGCTCCTTTGTTCAACAGCCTTCATTAATTGTATTTCTGTGGCTTGTTGAGTACGTTTGTACTCACCCTTGTTGATTAAAACTTTTAGATGCTGAGTCCTATGAAGACGAAGGTCTGGAGTAGCTGTCCCAGTCAAGGAGCGATCCGTGGAGCAAGATGTTCATCGCCAAGACCTTTTTATTATTTCAGTGTAATATAATAGCCTCTAAGCTATATTTTTGTTTGTCATAAGGCGTTGTCGCTTGATGAACATTTTGTAAGTTGATTTCCTATGGAATTTCAATGAAACTCGAAGTCGGTAGACTTCGGGCGTTACAAAATGGTATCAGAGCTGACTTGACTGCAGGAAGCCAAACAGACCGTCTTTAGGACTTATTTGCAAAAATCTAAAAACCAGTATTTGTGAAAAATTATTCTGTTGCTTTGTAACCTTGACTCCATCCCACTTCATTCTCTACTTGAAAAAAAAAAGTTTTAGACATTGATCTTGGTTCTTACCTATTCTCGCGAGTACCAGGGATTTATTGAAGGACTTCGCAGGCAAGGATCTCCCTCTCTTCATAGTCAGAGCCAAGGCAAATGGATTGAAGATGTTGTATCAAGAAGCAGCCCTCAACGCTGTTCGTGAAGATCGTCAAGTGTAGAAAGTCCCTAGATATCGTTAGTTTCATAACGATTTGTTTGTTTGTTTTGAGTGCAGCGTATGGTTTATGTCGCCTCTTGTGATGTAACCATACTGGGTTGTTTGCTTGAATTGTAATGATTGACCACTACACACATCAGATCAGTAATAAAGCTGGTTAAGGTCCCAATCTATAGATCTGATCTTACTCTGTCCTATTTTTCATTTCCCTCTTCCCTATATACCTATTAGATGTCCGTTTCAAAAGAGGAAAGGTCGTCAAAAGCTCAGGTTCAAAGTGGTGCAATGGTTCAAAATGGTATCGTTGCCCCTCGGTCTCAATTTAAAGAAGATAATCTACCTCAAGCTTCAACTCAACATAGTCCTCTCGTCGTCGTTTTGCAAGATCAACTCCAACCATGAAGCCAAAAAAAAACGTCATCAAGGAAACCCTAACGAAGTCAAGCTCAATCCTGAAAATGCAGTCTTAAAGCCTTCAGTTGAGGAAGCAATCCAAGAAAGTTGAAGCCTATCCTTAACCTTCTACTTCTAGCCTTTCGAATCTCGGGGCGAGATTCTTGTTAAGGGGGTTAGATTTGTAACGCCCTGACTTTTGTCAGGCGTTAAAATAAAATAAAGTAATTAATAAATGAAATTCAAGAAAATGATTCAGTGAAAAGCGATAAACAATGAAGTTAAAATACATGCTTAAAATTTTCGTTTAAAAATAAATCGTGGCGAGAGTATTTTTCTTAAAATCCTCTTTGCTCTAAATTGCGTCCCAAAAATTTTCTAGAATTTTTGGCGCCCAGGAATTAATAAAGATATAATCAATATTATTTCATCGCAAAACTCTAACGTTAAATAATAAAATATGTTCAACAATAATGTTGTGTGAATAAAATATATAATAAATCATTTCAATTAAAAATAATATAAAACCAAATAAAATTTGGCTAGAGGAATTTTTATTAAATTTCTCTCGCCTCAAATCAAATTAGGCTTTTATTTCATTAAGGTTTTTGCAACTAGAATAGTAACCTATAATATTTCAATAAATAATTTTAATTCAAAATTAATTTAATTCCTATCTCTTTCTGGCCGAATTTGAAATATTCATCCTCGACCATCTCTCTCTTTTCCCGTCGTAAATCCGGAGGAATCAATCTTTTATTTTCGTTCGCGAAGTTAAAATCCTCTTTTTAATCGCGTGGTTTAAATTCTGTGAAAAATCTATTTTTAAATTATTTTTATATTTTGAAATCCCGAAAATAAATCCAAAATCTTGGTTTTGTGTTCATGTTCGAAATTTCTAATTTCGACGCGGATACACAATTTATTTATTTTCCAAATCATCGTTTATTCGTCGAAATATTCCCGCGTTATTTCCTTGAAAACTAAATTTATAAATTTATTTTAAATTTGAAAATTTCCACAAACTTTCCACTTTTCTCGAAAGCCTAAATTTAAATATTCAGAAAATATTTTTTTATATTTTTTTTCCAATCTTTTCTTTCTTTCTTTCTTTTCTCTTTCTCTCTTTTTCTTTTCTTTTCCTTTTCTTTTTTTTCTCTCCTGCGTGGCTGCACCTATCCCGTGCGCAGCCCTCTTTTTCTCTCCCCTCTCCTTCTTCCTCCTCCCATCCCGTAACCACTTTTCTCTCTCCCTTCTCCAACCTCCCGCCGCTTCTCTCTCCTCTTCCCTCCCCCTCCTCCTGCCTCGGCCCAGGCTGGTCCGCCGGCGTCGCACCTCCTCCCCGCGCCCAGCCGTCGCGCCGCGCCTCCTCCTCGCCGGCGCCGCGCAGCCGCTCCCGCGCGCAGAGCCTCCGCACCGCGCCTCCTCCTCGGTCGCGTCGTGCCTCTTCCTCCGCCGCGCCACGCAAGCCTCGCGTCGTCCCTGCCATCTCCGGCCAACCGCTCGTCCAGCGCCGTCTCCACCGCGTCGACGCACTGCAGCCCCTGTCCGCTGCACCTCCACCCCGGCCGCTCACCTCCTCGCTTCACCATCGGGCTGTCGCCGCGCCGATCCGCCTCTGCTTGCCATCGTGTTTCCCCTTGGTGAGAATCCCTCTCTCCCATTTTAATCTTATCAAATTGTTAAATAGTTTTAGCAGATTTATTATGACTCAATTTGTTCGTCATAGCATTGTTGATCTACCCTCATATAGCGCTTTGACAATGGTTGATTTCAATCTATTATCACGTCGATCCATATACCTTATTATCCTGTCTATTGATCTCAATCCATTATGTTATACTCTTTTGGTTCGACATTATTTTGTTATGTCTAGTTAATTTTTCGTTGCCATGTCCGGCCCATTGATCCATCTTGTGTTATGTGACATTCATCCTAATCGGTCCATTATCGTATTGTAGGACTATCATCATATACCTTGTTATCAATCGTTAAATTCAACATTGGTTCCATTTTTTTCCTACCCTAATCAATGAAAATATTGTATCCATTCATTCTGGTCGATTCATTATCATGTTGACATGTCCTTCATATGCCCCGTTGAATCGTCTGCCTCTTATATCATGGTTCCTTGATATTCTGTTTGTCTAATTAAAATATTGTATCAATTGGTTTCGATCCATCCACTAATTATATCGTTGTATATCTCATGACCAATTATTGATATCAATATGTTATACCTTTTGTTTACTATTGATCTAATTCCCTTGAGTAAATCGTTTCATCCATCGTGTAGCTTATGCCATTATATCATTGCCATACCTATTAATTATGTTCTGATCTAACCTTGGTATGTATGTCATGTGCCTTTGAACGCCATAGCTCATCATTGTTGTTCTATTCTGCTATGTGTCGTCATTCATTGATTCTGGTATATGTCCCTGCTCATTAGTTCTAACCTATCCCGTTGACTCACATCCATTGTTTGACATTCATTCATTTCGATTAGTGTTGAGCCATATCTTTTATTTATCTTCCTTCCTCCCAATCCATGTCATTGTTCATCGGATATGATTCGTGTCGTTCCGATGCTTCCTCGCCATTCCCCACCTCTCTTTTTATTGAACTGTTGTTTTCTGTTCGTTGGCATTCAACTTGGTCGGACGCCACTTCTCCTATTTTGCGAATACAATCTACTGTCCTTGTCTCAACTCGAGATCAATAGTTCTATTTCACTCCATCTTTTCCATTCAAACTCAATCATTATTCTTAATTAACACCTTAACTAATAAGAATATTTAATTATGTTGTTTAATTGTTTTCTTAGAGTGTTTATCTTGTTTGGTGTGCCTTGTAGAGCCTCGTGTTCTTGAAGCTTTGAAGGACCTCGCGCAAGATCCGAAGTCTTCGTCAGGAGTTAAAAGGTTTTTCAAAAGCGCAAGAGGCAAGTCACAGATCCCTTTCCGTGGAAATAGTTGAACATGTTGAACCCATTCTTTTAATTAATTATTGCTATAACCCATAGGTTAATAAATGCATTAGACCTCACTTTTAAATGTTTAGTTAAAGTTTAGTTTATCCCTGTTGTGCAAACCCAAGCCATGCTTTGTATTCCGTTCTCCTTGTCGCCTTATAAAATTCATTAGTTAGTGCTCTAAAGTAGAGGCACACTTGCTAGCGTTAAAATTAATATTTATCACTAGACAGGTGGATCGTCTCTATATCTTTGTTATATCTCGTCTCATGGTGATTCTGAGTTGTGTTACTTGAAATCTTGGAGAATGGTGTTGCATTGAGCATGGTGGGTTCCGGGTGCAAGCTCGGACATTGGTTAGTCGCACCCGGGGCACTATAAGGACCGGTCTGCGGGATCTGTCGCGAAGCATAATCGTGCTAGCCACAAGTCTAATGGGTAAGGCCTAATTCGAAGTATGGGTCGATTCAGCTTGATGCACCGAGCGGAGGGGACAAGTTCACTTAACCGGGAGTGCCAGGTGGTGGCTTGGTCCGACGAGGCACGAAAGGGGGTCGCACGTCTGCCAATCGGGGTCTACCCATGATTTTTGGGTGAGATCTCAGTGGAGCGTGGGCGAAACCTGGTGTGGTTGTCCTCTTGCTGAGTCAATCCATATGACGGGTTTTGGCGCGAGTTCCTTCGGGGTGACGTGGTGTCATCTCGACACACTGTTGTGTGCGGGAGCGAGTGCCTTGTGGGTAAAGTAGTACACCTCTGATCAGAGTATAACTTTTCGAAAAGCCGTGCCCACGGTTACGGGCGGCCAAGTGATGTTCTCCGCAGTTAGCATTAATTTCTGCATTTGTGTGTGAAAGCATTGAACATGATGGAAGGGGTTGAAAGAGCGAGTTGGCACAGGTGTGCAGCTCGAGGTAGTGGGAATACATATTCATTACTTCCGCATTTCATTCATGCTTTAATACTGTTCACTAAAGCTTAATAACAACTCATATGCCCTTTTATGCAACAAGCCTAGATTATGCTCCTTTGTTCAACAGCCTTCATTAATTGTATTTCTGTGGCTTGTTGAGTACGTTTGTACTCACCCTTGTTGATTAAAACTTTTTAGATGCTGAGTCCTATGAAGACGAAGGTCTGGAGTAGCTGTCCCAGTCAAGGAGCGATCCGTGGAGCAAGATGTTCATCGCCAAGACCTTTTTATTATTTCAGTGTAATATAATAGCCTCTAAGCTATATTTTTGTTTGTCATAAGGCGTTGTCGCTTGATGAACATTTTGTAAGTTGATTTCCTATGGAATTTCAATGAAACTCGAAGTCGGTAGACTTCGGGCGTTACACTCTTCCGCTTGGGGAGTTCATCGGCGAGTACTCCGGCGAGTACACCGACGAGTCAGGAGGACACCCTATTCCAGGGTAGTTCATCTTCTTCAAACAGACGTCGTCAAGAGCAGCTCCTGAGATGCATAGATCCGACATTAATTGGTCGGCCTATTGCATTTCAACTAGATGAGGAGGTAACTTTCAGATTGTTTTTTATGCCAGTTATAAACTATTACTAATTGTTTCAATACTGTTTTGTAGGAGGAAGAACACTTGGAGAGTGCGGGTCATGAGGATGATCCGGTGGGTGGCGGGCAAGAGGGGGATGTCCCAGAGTGTGCGGCACAGAGGGATGACCCAGAGGGTGTGGGGCAGGGGGATGACCCAGAGGGTGCGGGGCAGGGGGATCTCCCGGAGGGTGTGGGTCAGGAGGAAGGTGCTGAGGCTGCCGGCGGGTCCTCGGTATCTTTCAGGATGAGCCACTTGGTCGCTCCACCAGTAGTCTCTTCCGGTGGAGCCAAGATCGAGATTACGCCTGTTGGTGACGGGTAAGTGTAATACTCTTCTGTTGTTTTGCTTTTGTTTTCAAAAAATTTCTTTCACTAAACTAATTAACTTTATTTATTATGTATTTCTAGATCTTGGATTGACTCTCGGTTCGACGACACTTCGAGGGTCAGGCAGGTTAACCAGATATTGGGTAACTTGTACCGTCTGCACTACCTAGGGGTGCTGACAATGCTGACCGGTGAGCGGGTTCTATGCCAGACATGGGACCAGTACCGGTTCGCTCCTGACGGGCGCCACGGAACTGCTCAGGGGGCGGTGTCTCATGACTTCTGGGTATGCAAGTGTTTTTTCAATCTACTTTTAGGCTTTTCGAGTTACAACACTGTACTAATCATTACTTTTGCAGTTACGCTTTTGCTTGCCAGAAGTCAGCAATCACCATAACCATGCGCTTCAAGTCTTCAACAACAATGCACATAAGGTGGTGAAGGACGCCATTTCGTATGCCCGCATTCAAGCGAACAATGCTTACTACAAGGAGAAGCTAGGGCAACGAATGAGCAAGGCGACGGGCTCATCGTCAATTTATTTGACTGAAGAAGAATACCGTTCGGTAAACAATTCGAACTTTTTACTCTTCGATTGTTGAGATTTGTTGTCATATAATACAAATAGCATCTCTGTTCAAGTGAGAATTCCGTGGTTTGCAAACCGCGAGGACGCCTATTTCGAATTCTGCAAGATTTGGTCTTCAGCCGCATTTAAGAAGACTTCCGAGCAGAAAAGACAATGCCGCGGGACGGATCCGAAGCACAGATATGGTGCCGACGGACATATTCGCCACGCTAAACGCTTGGTAAGACCGATCTGTCACTCTCTAGCTATACATACATTGTAATGCGACTAACTCATTTCTAATGTACAGGAAGCTAAATCTGGCAATGTGCCAAGTGACATAGAGGTGTATACCTTTGGTCACAAAGGAAGCGATCCGACACAGCCAGATGTCTTGTGTAGCCAGACAGCCACAGACCATTTGGTGAGATGTTATTAAGAGTTGACGTAATTTCATTTTTCTGCATCTAGCTAATCGGACATGTTTTTTGCAGGCGCAGTATGGTGAACACATGGTTCGACTCCATGGAGAGGACTATGATTGGCGGAGAGAACCTGTGGACCAAATGGCCGTGTACTCCAGCGGAGGTGGCAAAAGCCATGGACGGTGAGACAGTGTTTTTATTAATGTTTTGTGTATGGTATTGTGATGATAACTAACCCCTGTTAATGTTGCAGGTACTCCATGTTCAATGGAGTTATTGACTCTAGAGCGGTGAGAGCTCAGAAGTCAGCTCAGTCGTCGCAGAACTCCGTCGGAGTTGGCTCCAGCCGTCGTCGCTCAGAAGAAACCCCGGAGATGGTTCGGATGAGGGAGGAAATGAGGCGGCGCGACGAGCACTACATGAAACAACAAGAGTACTATACCGCCTGCTTAGCACAACAGCAGACGATGATCCAAGTAAGCTTACTTTAGAGTGTTGCAGTTCAAAAGTATTCAGAAATAGGTTTAGAACTAACTGATTACATTACAACATGTGTAGCAACTAGCCCAGCAAAACAGTGGATTTGACATGTCCATGTTCCAACCACTACCTCCCCCGCCACCACCACTATCTCCTACATCACCTGAGGTACCTCCTAAATACTTAAGTTAGCGTTTAGAAGGGTAGTTGAGTTCATTTCTAATTTTGTCTATTTCTTCAGTGTTTCCGTACGCCTGGTCAAGATGGAGCCTCCGGGGCAAATGTGGACGAAGCGGGAGGCAGCGGCGGCGCCCACGACCCAAATGTGGGCGATCAGTGAGTATGGATGTGTATAATGAACCTGGATTGAATCTCGATATGTTATGTGACTTTGTATGTGAATTTGGATGGTATATGTGAATGCGGATGTGTATTGTGACTTTGATTGTGAATTAAGTTGTGTTATGTGATTTTGGATGTTTGCTGAAGTTTGGATGTGAGATGTGATTTTGGATGATATATGTGAAGTTTGAATGTGATTTTGGATGTGAAATGTGAATTTGGATGATAATTGTGAATGTGATTGAAATTGTGGTTGGATGTGAGTGTGAGTAGGGGAACCAGGAAAAAATAAAAAAAAATACCAGGTAACTTCCGTCGGCTTTGACCATAGCCGACGGAAGTTAGCTGGTTTCGGCCACGTGGGCAGAAAGGCTAACTTCCGTCGGCTTTGGCCTTAGCCGACGGAAGTTAGCTGCCCCTAACTTCCGTCGGCCAGGCTGGCCGACGGAAGTTAGAGCCCCCTGCTGACGTGGCAGTGTTCGGCGCTAACTTCCGTCGGCTTGACGTGGCCGACGGAAGTTAGCTAACTTCCGTCGGCCGCCGACGGAAGTTAGCTAACTTCCGTCGCCGCGCTTCCGTCGGCCAAAGGCGACGGAAGATAGCGTTTTGCCGACGGAAGTTGGCTTCTTCCGTCGGGAAAGAGCTAACTTCCGTCGGCTTTGGCCGACGGAAGTTGCCTGTTTTGTTGTAGTGTCTCAATTGGTTATAGAGTCTAGATTTTAGTGGTACTACTCAAGTTCAACTCCCGATGGTCACATCCCATTTGGTAGCAACACTTCGATTGACGGGATGACTAATATTTGTACACTCTCAATAAGAACCAAAACGACTATTATTTGTACACCGGAGGGAGTATATCTTAGCGTGCAATCTCCCTAATACATTAAGGTGCGTTTGGTTTGTTGGATATCTCTGAATGGGATAGAGCCATCCCATCCAGTCAGCTGTTTGGTTGAAGGACGATTGTGGATGGGATGGTCCACGAGAGGAATATTCCTTCAATATGCTGGATGGAGAGATTCAAGAAATTTTTCTAGATGACCTTATTCAACATTGGATGAGATGACGTGTCGTCTCCTGATTGGTTATTACACATTTAATTTTTCGTTTATAAATATTCAAATGAGTTTTACTCCCAAATTATTTATCCAATTTATGATCTAATTACATCATTGTATTGATTATAATTTAATCTATAAAATAAGATCTCATATGATTATATTTTTGTTAAAAAATATATTTAACAAATGTGTCCCACTAAATTTAACCTTATCTCATCCAAGTTGTATACATCTAACCAAACAAAAAATTATCTCATTCAATCCATCCAACCAAACACCTCGAATGTATCATCTCATCCCTAAATTTATGGATGGGACCATTCTATCCACCCTCACCCCCAAACCAAACGGACCCTAATGATGGAACTCATGTGGCACGAGAGCTCGACGCCAATGCGTTTGGCACTGCCCCATAATCTTTTTTAGATCAAATTACTTACAACTCATCCTAATCAATGTAGATAGCTATAACATTGTGGAGGGTGTTCGTGCCAAGCTTGCCTACGATGAGGGTTCGACTTGGAGTGATCGATCTGATCGAGGCCACCAACATACAGTAGTGGTTGGTAATTAAGTAGTACAGTACCTACCAATGTACTAAAGCGGATTTCATTGCTTCGAATGAGTTGTAAAGTATCTTGAGAGTTTGACTCAATAACTTGGGTTTTCGTCTATTCCATAAGTTTTTTTTATCAGAAGTATTTACAAAAATAAGTTTTTTAAAAATAAATTGCAAAATTTACTGCGGGAACAGCGGCTGCGCCGCTCGTAAATAACCCCCCACTTGGAGCTGCGCCTCCAGCCATTAATGCCCTTAACTCCAGCTCGAGATCAGAGGAGAGGAGTACAGTACGCCACTACGCCTGCTGCTGCCATACGTGCGAGCCAGCCCCAGCCCCAGACCCCAGCGGCCAGCCGCCGCCGCCGCCGTTTATAAGCGGAAGATCACGCCGCGCTCGGGGTCTCTACAACGCTACTCTCTCTGCCACCGCCCACCTGTGTTGCTGCCACTCACCGGGCGTCCGTGGGCGAGAGGGCTGAGGGCCGAGGGCCGCAGCAGAGGGGGGATGCTCACGTGCATCGCGTGCTCCAAGCAGCCCTCCGGCGGCGGCGGGCCGCCGCTGCACGAGCCGCCGGAGGACGAGGACGCCGTGGACGGCGGCGGCGTCAGCGGGGCAGCGACGCCCACCACGCGGCAGGCCATCAAGGCGCTCACTGCGCAGGTGGGTTCCAGTCTTCCAGGTGCTGTGCTCCCTCTTGCCAGTGGAGTTCTTAGTGCTTCTTTTCTTGACATGCTAATCGAAGGAAAAACAATGTTTTTAGTCTGCGATAGTGGAATTGGGAGCATGACATGAACAAGTATTTTCCAATTTCTCGAGACTTGTTTGAATGTTGAACCTTTGTAGCATTTTGAATCTTGGTTTGAGGTCGTAACAATCAGATCGAGGGGGAGCCGGGCGTCCTTGAAATTTAATTTGACGGGAGGTCTTCTTTGGTTCAGATCAAGGACATGGCGTTGAAGGCGTCGGGCGCGTACCGGCACTGCAAGCCCTGCGCCGGCTCGTCGGCGGGGCTTCGCGGCGGCACCACCCATACCACCACCGCGGAGGCAGCGGGTTCGGTGACTCCGACGCAGCCTCGGGCTCAGAGCGCTTCCACTACGCGTACCGGCGCGCCGCGAGCTCGGCGGCCTCGACCCCGCGGTTGCGCGGCGGCGGCGGCGCCCTATCAAGCGGGGATGCCACGCCTTCCATGAGTGCGCGCTCCGAATTCCCCATGGGCGAAGACGAGGACAACGACGACGAGATGGTGTCAAGCGGCGGCGGCGGCGGCAAAGAGGACGACGCCAAGGAGTGGGTGGCGCAGGTGGAGGCCGGCGTGCTTATAACCTTCGTCTCACTGCCGCAAGGTGGCAACGACCTCAAACGCATTCGATTCAGGTCTGTTCTTGCGCATACTAGAGTCAAATTCACATTTTTAGACTTCCTCAGTTCCTTGCTTAGCAAAAATTCTACTTTCTTTACCCTGGAGCACATGAATTGACATTTTGAGACTCAAATTTTTGTTTATCCTACACATGATGATAGAGCAAGGTATATTCAGTTGGTACAGTAATTTACAGACTTTTTTATTTTTAATAACATGATGTAATGTTTCTCTGTTCATTGCTGAACCTGCTTTTTTTTACTGAAGATGCGAACAGGAAAAAGAGTAGTTTGACATCTGATAAGCTGCTCCCAAAATCTCCAAAAGCCCCAAGCAGTCCAGAATTTTCTCCTAGAATGTAAAACTCAAACTCAGTAGCTACATAATTTAGAAATGAACTAATATCTAGAAGATAGAAAACATCAACATGTTTAGATTATCACTAGCTAGATGCTCACCATATGCTTCTCGTAATCTGAAGTTCCCCCTAAATAGTCACTAAGTTTGACATCCGATAACTGAGGCAGTAATTTTTTTCACTGATCATTTGCCTAGGGTAGCTAGCAATTTATTGGAAGCAGCACAATAGGGTTGTTAAATCTGAGTGCCTTGGTTAACCTTAATACTTCAAATTTCCAAGTACATGTGTAATGCTATTGTTTTCATTGAATTGCTAACTCCTCTTTAATGAATCTTCCTAGCTCATATTGTTTTTTTTCAGTCAGTTGCTAACTTCTCTTCCATTGATCTTTCTATTACTTCTTACTTTTTTGCTACGATTTTGTTCCCAGTCTACTACTTGGTAGTACTTACTAATTTACTACTAGTAACACTGGCATTTATTTGTATTATTTGTTGAGCTCTTTGCAAAAGGGGAATTTCACATGAGGTAGCAATTGTGGGAAATCAAATCAAAACTCTTGAGGGGGGGGGGCGTGAGTTTCAAAATTCTTGAGAGTTAATTGTACACTCCAATTTATCACCTTAGGTAAATCCTAATTTAATATAAGGGTGGATGGAAAAGCTTGTTTGGTAGCTTGCCCCATATATCTGCTTCACTCCTATGCAATCTCATAGCCGTTATGCTTTCACCAAACAGTGAATCCCTCATCATTTCAGATTTTACAGCTGGGTATGCTCATAATGGGAACAATCTGGTGTATGGTTAATGGAGATTACTTTAGAAAAATGATTCTTTGATTGTCAACCCTATGATAGTGAACCTCTGATTTAACCCCTCATGTTTTGCAGCCAGGCCGAAATCCAGATGAGTCAGCATGCATGTTATATGTCCAGTCATTACTCATTAGACTCAGAATTTTAAGCCATACATTATAGAAGATCATAGAGGGTGTAGAAGGCTAGAAGATCCATTGCATCAACAGGCCCTATGAATTTGAACTTACCAGTAGTATGTGTGATAAGTCCAGATTGCACATTTGTACTCCAGTTTATCTATATCATTCATTTGTTGCAGATGCCACTTCTGCTCCTGGAAGAGGTAATATTAGTATGGGATAGATACAGGAGAGTTCCACAAGCCACATCTCATCTAGGTACTCAATAAAGAAGCTAAATGGAAAGAGAGAACTGGAACAAAGAAGTGTAACTTCTTTCCCTCTCTCTTCTTTGGCTGTTTGTTATTGGAGAGATGATTGGTGTTGGCTTGTGGTCTTATTAGTATGCATTATGCAAAAGGGTCCATGCACACCTGCTTATCAGGGGAACCATCCAAGCTGGACCTCTGATTGGCAGTGGTTTTCCTAATGCATGAACTGGTTTTAATGCGGCTGCACTTGTGATTAGATCTTAGAAACTGCCTTTGTAGACTTAATCTGGGCACTACAAAAGAATATTATGCATGTGAAAATATGCTCATTTGTAGTGTTTGGATTGAGTTTATAAGGTTGTTTTAAGATTTGTCTGTAATCACGGCATATAGTTAAAATAAATAATACTCTTGGGAGGAGTTCCTCATGGCCAGCTATGTTGATTGGCCCCCACTAGTATTAGATATGGAACACTACTTTATGGATGGAACACAAGCTGAATCTTAAGAAGGGTGCAGTGTTTTTGTTATTTAGTTTATTGGTTCTAGATTTAAGGCAAGTAAGGACATTTTAAAATTTGATAGTGAGTGGATCCATGGTTGGGTTTGGTAACATTGATTTGGCTGCCAATGTTGTCATAGATGTTTGATCAGTTGATTAGTTTGCTTTAGAGTACCAATCTACCTATTGGGCATAGCCACCTGTGTGGCACAGTTGATTGCGGATTTCTGTTTCAACTACAAGTCTGATTTGAATGGGCCATGGGCAACCACATCACAGTAAATTATACAGGACCAATTAGAAATATGCAAATCAAGATGTAACTTTGGAAACTGTAAGGCAGGCATATATCATGCTGTATGAGCCAGAAAAAACAGAAGCAGATATCATTGATTTCGGATTGAAGTACTGAAATGAATTCACTCTGCTTGACTTGCTTTATTATATTAGATTACTGACTTCCTTCCTCACTTAAGGCCACACATGGTTTGTTCCTTGTAAACTAATCTCTGCATAAAGTTCTTTCATGGTCAAGCTATTGCAAGTGGTTGAATAATCATTCTCTCTTTGATGCACAGGCTTGGTTTATATTAGTTATAAAGATATTCCATGTTGTTTATGTCTTAACTACTTATTGTTTGAGTATTTGCACAGAATGCCACAGTAAAGATCATGCTTTGTTTGCTTCATATAGTATAGTATTTGCACCAACACTAACTTAAATGAGATAATGTACAAGTAATTATAATGTGAAATACCAATGATAAGCAAGGCAATCTATATTTGCATATGAAATTATGAATATTCATGTTTTCTTATATAGTTCCAATTTAAATTGTTTGCAGCTCTAGTTTTACTTTGCTAATATTGCTTGATGCATAAAAATGTTTTATGATAGTCGTGAGATGTTCAATAAGTGGCAAGCACAGAGATGGTGGGCAGAAAATTATGACAACGTTATGGAGCTTTACAATGTACAGAGATTTAACCATCAAGCTGTTCCTCTTCCTGCTACTCCGAAATCTGAAGATGAGGTGAAGACACTGGTACTCAACTTATCATTTAAGCTCTTGTAGTTAGTAATATGACATATAATTTTGTTTTTCGCAACAGAGTTCAAAGGAGGAAAGCCCGGTGACACCGCCACTGGGCAAGGAACGGCTACCTCGTTCTTTCCTAAGACCAATGTCAGGTGGTAGTGCAGTAGGTTACTCTTCATCAGATTCTCTTGATCATCATTCAAACCACTACTGTAATGGTGGCCACCACCACCACCACCATGGACACCAGTGCTATGATTCAGTGGGGCTTGCATCAACACCAAAGCTGTCAGGCATAAGTGGAGCCAAGACTGAAACCTCATCAATGGATGCATCAATGAGGACAAGCTCATCTCCTGAAGAGGCCGACAGATCTGGTGAGCTCTCAGTGTCCATCAGCAATGCAAGCGACCAAGAGAGGGAGTGGGTAGAGGAAGATGAGCCTGGTGTATATATTACCATCCGGGCTTTGCCTGGCAGTGTTAGAGAACTCCGGCGTGTTCGATTCAGGTTTGTTTTCCGTCCCACGCTTATAACGCCTTTATTCGTGAAATGTGAATAGGATTGTTTTGTATGTAGTCCAGGAGCCCCTAAATGAAAAGGGAAGAAGTAATTTGAATTTCCGAACATGCAGTAGACTGCGAAGCCAGAAGAGCACCTCATGCTAGTAGTGAAATTGCCAATGCTAGTATGTAGAAGAACACTGTATTTCTAGATAGCAGATAATCATGGCAAGAGACTTATCATGTTATCATCTTGTGCTTGCAGCCGAGAGAGGTTCAGCGAGATGCATGCCAGGCTATGGTGGGAAGAGAACAGAGCTAGGATACATGAACAGTATCTCTGAGATGAGAACAGACTAACCAAAGGTGTTTCTTCCAAGTTTCGTGCATGTGATTTGTTCTCATCTTCAATTAGAATTTTGTTCAGTCCAATTTCAGGAGCTTAAATTATGCGAAAAAAATATGAAGTACTATGCTCACCAAATGCAAAGTTTCTAGATGGCAGTCAACTGCACAATATATTATGTTGGTACCGGTCGAGGTCGAGTAGATTGCAACCAAGCTTGATGACGTGTTTGATGGCTACGTGAGTGAACAAAGCCGCTCAAAAGCAAAGCAGCAGATAGCAAATAGCCTCCGTTTTCTGAACTTTTCTTCGTTCTGAAACCGAGTGATTGCATGTTTCAGAATTCAGAAACCAGCATGTTGCAAGTCCACTATTCAGAACTGCATCTGCTTTGATCCAGAAAAGACATGGGCATGAACGGGTTTGCTTGCTCAGCTTGTGCAACACTCTACCTTTACCCTGATGATCTTTCACAATCAGACATTGGGCAATCCATAATTGCACGGACAATGCACTAAGAGACATTAGATTCCATTAAATGGCTCATATAGTACTTAGTGTACTAAGTACTGGCATTTCATGTCCTAATCTAGCTCAGCAGACGAATCACTTTAGTTAGGCTAATTCTCACTCACAGGGTCACAGCAAAAGAGTAAAAGACGGATAAAGTGGTGATGTGGTTGCTGCACAATTGAGTAGCCTATCAAAGTCGCTTCAATTGTCAACAGCCTACATATTTTCAGCACATATAGGATAAGATTATGGTACCTGGAATACTTGTTACTCTGAACTCTGAAGATTTCGGAGTTGGCAGTGTGGTGATCATCGAGTCAAAACTGCAAACCTGTAAGATTAGGCTCACGAGCCCCAAGCCCATTTTCAAGTCATACAAGCAGGATTACCACTCTAAACTCCAAGAGTATCCTGTGATATTTGGACTTGGGGTGAAAGTGGAGGAACCAAGAGTGCAACTCAGACAAAACAAGACAATAATAATACAAACAGAATAATAGAAAAGAAAGCTACCTAATTTCAGCCAACCCATTGTCACGAGAAAGATGGCAAAAACAAACGGATAATGGCCTCACTGTTAGACAAATGTTAACAATTAATAATACCAGATATTCGCCTCTAATTCCGGATCAACGTTAAAGACGGGGCAGAGTGCAGTTAGTTGGAACATCATCAACTACTAGTAGTTATTTATTCAAAGAAAAGACTCTTAAGCCACACTAACTTTGCCACCATACTTATCCAATCACACAAAGCATCATAATTTCAACGGAAAAGGCATGAACCGATCTTCCATGTTACCAGGAGCAATAGAACACATCTACCAATCCAATACACACACACACATACCTTCTACCTACTGTTCATGGTCATATGGGGATTGGAGATCACTAGCAAGTTACAAAAGAATCACATTAATCAGTGCAGGCTACAGTACTGTACCATAGTCACTGGAGATCTCTGGTACATGTGCCCAAATGTCCATCAACATATTCAGATTCTCGTTGTTGCTTTTGGCTGACCGATCAGAGTCAGGGTCAGAATCAGAACAGAGACGAAAAAAGGAATGGAATGAGCTTTTTTGTCCATGGTGGAGTGGTATGGAACTGGTGTCTGTAACTCTGTATGACATGTTTGATTTGCAGCACAGATAAACAATAGGACATGCCACTATACCAGAATCAACTCCGGCAAGTGGCCACCATTCACTAACAGATAAACATCTTTGCAGACCAATAACTCGATTAAACATCCTTAAGAAACTCGCTAAGGCAACACTCCGTGTGAAGATCGAACAGAGATAAGTAGTTAACATGCAATTGGCCACATCAGTGTGATCAAAATTTCCAAATCAACTCACTTCTTAAGTTGTTATAATACAACGATTGTGATCGTGTTCGTATAGTAAACCATGTGGGGGCATCGAGCAACTGCCATTTTTAGATGGCAGAATCGCAAAAAAAAAAATTCAGTATACATGAATTACTTTGCTCTGAAGACTCAGAACTTAATACTATTAACAGCATTGAAAACACTCTAAAAGAGTGGATTGCATTGATTTGCAAGCTTGATTGGAGGAACAAACGAACACTATCTACAGACTTCGATCATCATTCTCTTTGCAACACCTAAAAGATCAAACAAGCGTGGAAAGGAAGGAAGGAAGGAAAGAAAGAAAGAAAGCAAAGTCACCTGTTTTCATCATCATCAAATGTCAGGCAAGGCCACTGTCCTGCCCCTTGGCTGAGAGCCGCTTGAGGAACTCATACGTTGTGATCATGGTGGTGGCGGACAGGGACATGGACGCCCACCTCGGGCCGAGCCCCCTGTAGCACGCACCCCACCCGCCCTCCTTGATCAGACTCCGCACCGTCCTCCCCACGGTAATCGGCTCGCCGCAGCCATCCATGACCTGCATCCTGGTCTTGATGGTGTCCAGAGGCATCGTCACAAGCGCCGCGGCACTGCCGGCCATCGCCGCGCTCACTCCCTGCACTACCATGACTGTCTTGTAACCCGGCTGCAAGGAAGAATCCCCTTCGCCGGCATTGATTTCGTGGACACCAACACCGTACTCACACAGGTAGCAGCCGATTCCTCTCCAAACTGTCTTCTGCGACAGTGAGTAAGTAGACCACCACACGGCATTGGAGGGGGCGTAGGTTAGGATGGACATGCCGAAGCCGCGGTACAGGCCGCGGAGCCCGTCGCAAGCTACGATCTTGCGTAAGGCGTCGAGGCCGCCGTGGTAGCGGGAGGCGGGGCACGGATTGCCCTGCACCATGAGGCGTTGGCTGATGACGTCAACGGGGGTCCACACCACCTGCGCGGCGACGGCGGCGGCGAGGCCCGCGGCGGCGCCCGCGACCGCGGACGCGGCGGGCTCGGGCGCGCCGAGGCGGAGCGCGACAGGACCGACGGCCGAGCGAGTGGCCTCTAGTGCGCCCATGTAGAGCGCGCGCGCTGGGACTGTGCCAGCGAGTGAGGTGGCGAAGCCGCGGTAGAAGGCGAGGGGCCCCTCATGCCGCAGGATGGAGGTGGCCGCGGCGGCGGCGGATGGCGGGAGCACCGCTCCCGACGCCGCGTGCGCTGGCGGCGGGGCTGGCGCGACCTGGAGACGCGTCTTGAGCACAACCGCCGGGTAGAGCACGGTCGAGACGGCGGAGAAGAACCCGGCGCCAAGGACGAAGAAGCGCCACTTGTCGAGCCGATCCCAGTCGATCTCCGCGGGGAGCTGCAATTCCTGGGATCCATCCACCTTCTCCGCCGCCGCTTCCGACGGCGACGGAGGCTCCTTCCGCCTATCTATGGCCTCCCCTCCATACCGGCTCACCAGAAAGAGAACGGCACCGCACCACCCAGCTGCTCCGGCTTTCCCGCAGGCGTATCACACGGCCACAAGGCGAGCGCACGCGCCACTGCGCAGTGAGTCGGCCCTCCAGCAAACGGCGGCGGCGGCTAGGGTTTCGTGATGGGTGGGGGACTAGGGAGAGGAAGACCGGGAGCAGCAGCGGGAGCTCAGGATGCAAAGCGGTGGGAGAGATGGAAGCGAAGGGTGTGGAACGGCGTCCGACGTGGCGCACCCTGATTAGCGGAGCCATCTACGCCGCCTCAAGATTCGTGCCCCGTCGGTATGGAAATAATCCAGTTCTGACGGTATTACACATAGCAAATTAGCTGATAATGTTGTTTCCTAGTTTTTGAATTATATTGTATTTTTATATTTGGTAAATACAAGTTTTATAATTTGGGCTCTGGAATTTAGACTGTTTTATAGAGTTTAAAACATGGTTGATATTTTTAATAATTAGTCACGGGTGAAAATACGAAGAAGCTGATATTTTTAAATTCTGTAATTACGTATTCTGACAATATGGGTCTAAAATCTAAATAATTTATTTTAGCTTCGTAATTTAGAAGCAGCTGTAATTGTCCAAATCTAAAACAAATATGTCCTTAAATTACGAGATTACGATAGTAATTAGATCCGCTAAAATCTCCCTAAATAAGTCTACAATAGTACTAGTTGAATTCTTATAAAAATAATTTATTTAAAATAAAACAAAATTATTACATAATGCAGTTAGCTCAATCCTAGACAAGGCAAATTATTGCCTGATCAGCTCAGTACGCGTCTAACTAAATACCTGAAGTTAATTAGGCCCTGTTTGGAACCTCTAGAGCTAATTGTTAGCTAGCTAATAATCTATTAGCTGGATTGGGCCAACTAATTATTAGCTAGCTAATTATTAGCTTGAGGCTGTTTGGAACCCCTAGCTAATTCTTTAGTTGCTAGAGCTAATTGACCATAGTGCCCCTAGAACAAGTTCATGATTTCTTTTAATGATAGTCAGTACATTCGTGTTGTACTCCTCCTCATCCCCGAAGAAATCCATTGTCAGGTGCTGCGAGTTGAAGCTGGGCGGCGGCGCGATTTGAAGCAGGCGGCGACGACGTGATTTGAAGCAGGGCGACGCGATTAGAAGCAGGGCGGCAGTGCGATTCGGTGGTGGACGGCCGTGCGCTGGCCGGTTGTGGAGGACGGCGATGCGACTGGGATAGACGGGAGGGCGGCGTGCGATGGATCAAATGCAAGAAGTGCTTTCTGTAACGTGGAGGAGAGGGAGGGAGGAGAGAGGGCAGGGGTAGAATGGACAATAGCCAACAATTAGCTGGGATTAGCTGGGTTGGACCAGCTAATAGGATTATTGTTATCTGGGGGGTTGGCTAATAATTAGCTGAGGTATTAGCTGCCCTGTTTGAAACCTCTATAGCTAATTTTAGCAGCTAACAATTAGTTCTAGAGGTTCCAAATAGGGCCTTAGTAGAGATGATGCTAACAACATGGACAATATAGAAGGTGCTTAGGTAGATGCATGCATGCTCAAAGGAAATTTCAAGAGCCATAAGACCTCTGATAGTTTGTATAGATTCTTATTAGGCCGGTAGTTTACCTGCTAAATATACATGGAAATTAAATCTAATTCGATCTGGCGTTGGATCGGTTACGTTGCCCAACGACGAGCATCAAGCGGTTGCCTTGGCATTGACTCAAGTTCATGGGAAAATAAATTAATGGTTACCTACTTTCTAAGCATATATCTTACTCATGTTGGCATAGATGTCACTACTCTATTGATATATTAATATAGTTTGATATATTAATCGTAGTGTATGGCCCTGTATCAAACTAACCTAACACAAGAGAGGAAGTGATTGCATCGGTCGAAAAGTTAGTCTTTTTTTCTAACTTTATATGTAAACTTACCCTAATGTTAATAGGAAAAATTGTATGTCATCTACGATTATACTCTAAATTATTAGTGATAATTAAGATGAGGTGGTGACTGTTGGGAATCAAAAGGCAATATTTTTGTGCGGCGTAACCGCACCTTTTTCTGGGGTCTCCTTTTACTCACTGAACAATCTTGAAATTAGGGTTGGCAACGGGTACCCGAAACCCGAAACCCGATGGTTTTTACTCCAATAGGGCACGGGTCTGGGTCAATTTTTCGACCCGCGGGTCTGTTAATGGGCAGAAAGTTGAACCCATCGGATTCGCGGGTTCGGGTCTGGGATCGTAGAACCCGAACCCGTAAACCCATGAGTTTTTTTACCCGGCCCAATAATTATACAAGCCTCTATTTTAGCCTTTGAGTCCATAATCCAGCCCAATACCTTGACCCAATATACAGAGTATATAACAGAGAATAGCCATCCCAAACCCTAAACCCAAACCTAGGCTATATAAAATTATGGTTGGTGACCAATGAAATTGTTATTCCTACTATTTTTATCAGTTTTGCTAGTGTCGCGGGCTCTGTGCATGGCTCTGTGGAGCAGACTAGCAGTGCATGCTTATGCTAGTTAACGGGCACGGGTGACCCATGGGCGACCCGAGACCCGAACGGGTACGGGTCTGGGCTTAAAAACGAACCCGTGACGGGCATGAGTTTTTTAACGGGTCTCATTTTAGTGTCGCGGGCACGGGTCTGGACGGGCAAAACCCGACGGATCTGTGCCCGTTGCCAACCCTACTTGAAATACAAGCTTAAATAGGCTCTAATCAGCACATGCACAGCCCACCTTCTCCACGCCATAATCCCTGATGTAAATGGCTAACTAGTGAGAGGCCCGTGCGTTGCAACGGATGCATAATGTTAATGGCAATATATTTAGAACATGATAGTGAGAGGCCCGTGCGTTGCAACGGATGCATAATGTTAACGGCAATATATTTAGAACATGATATATTTGCCGAACACATTTGTTTAGTAATATTGTGATGATAAGAAACAAAATAATATATTATTCCTCAAAACAATACATAGAAGTATGCTTTCTATATAAAGTGTCATTGCATATTTATAATTACAGATCTGGTATGAAATCGTACAATATACTATACAGTGAGCACATCTTCTTTTATCTACTCAGTGAGCACTTCCTTGTAGACGATATTCTTCGTTAACGTGCTTGTTGAATTGATTCCCCTATTTTTCTCCGGAGCGGCGAGTATTTTGATGTTGCTACGAGAAGTTGCTCGTGACAGAGCTACATATAGTTGTCCATGAGAGAACACCGGGTTCGGGAGGTATATTCCAACATGCGGTATTGTTTGACCCTGTGCTTTATTAATTGTCATTGCAAAACTCACCCTAACAGGAAATTGACTCCTCTTAAACTTGAAGGGGAACATCTCATCATCGGAGGGGCACAAGGGTATGCGTGGAAGGAAGACTCTCTCACCAGCATGTTGTCCCAATACAATTTCAGCATCGATAGTATTTCTTTGAAATGCTCGGACTATCAACCTAGTCCCATTACACAGACCATTGGCCGGGTCAAGATTTCTGAGCAAAATCACAGGACAATTAACCTTGAGTTTTAATATATGTGGAGGTAACCCATTTGGCGTTAATGAATTCAGGAACTCAGACGGATAATGGTTGCATGGATCATCGACTGCTCGATCATGACTATGATAAATCATCTCGTCACCAGGAAAACGTTCGATAAGCTTCATGTTTATTGCATCAACGTTCTCATTCCTCGTTGACAAAATAGCTCGAGATGTGATGTAGTCTGCATCAGTCATGTTTGCACCTAACATTGGAAATACCATGTCAATAAGACTATCAATGTCTGATTCTGCACCAGTGTAGGGTACACATATTTCGTCGGGTAAATTTACATAGTCATCATCGATGGTCTCTTCAATGCCATTGCCAATCCGTAGCAGGTAGTCTGAAAACCATATATCTGATCGAGCTCTCATGTTATGGACAAGTCTCAACTGATGCATGTTATCCCATAGGTAAGATCTACGCAATGTTGCGTTTACAATTTGAGCCCTATTCACCTTTCGTATAACTGGAAGAACTTGTCTGAAGTCACCTCCAAAAACCATTGTTTTGCCTCCAAATGGTAGATTGGGCTTTTCCATTATGTCCCTCATGCTCTTGTCCAACGCCTCAATTGCCTGTCTTTTTGTCATGGAGACTTTATCCCATAATATAAGCGAAGCTTTTGAAGAAGCTTCGCAGTACCACTTTGTTTGGTGAAGTTACACACTCCATTATCTTGTATGCTTAGTGGTATCTTGAACCTTGAATGAGCCGTCCTACCTCCAGGCATGATGGAAGCAGCAACACCAGATGTTGCAGTAGCAATAGCTATCTTCCCCTCGCTACGGACTTTTGCTAATAAAGCTTTGTACAGAAAGGTTTTTCCTGTTCCTCCTGGACCATCAACAAAAAACACACCTCCACTATTGTTGTCAACGGATGATAGTATAACATCATAAGCATATCTCTGTTCTGCATTAAGAGAGGATGTGCTCGCTAGTAGCTCATTATCCACCTGTATAGAGGACTCTTCACAAATCTCCCTCACCTCACCCGCCATGGCGTCATATGATTCATCAATTTCTGGAAGAGGAAATGATGTTATCTCTTTACCCATTGACTGAAGCAATTTTCTTATATCCAATAACACCATTTGTTCAACTGCATATGCATTCATCTGGGATCGTCGGATGTCATCAGACATTGCTTCGAAGTGTTTGTTCCAGAGTCCACGCACATCGCTAGGTTCACAATATACCAATATTGTAGCAAACAACCTTCGGAGGGACGAAGGCATATGAAATACTTCAGCTTCAGAGAGGCACTCATCAATGCTGTTATCTGACTCAATAATACCTCTTTTCTCAGCGCTTTCTCGAAATGTAGGGTATACAATACCATCATATGTCCTCAAATTCTCAAATGAAGTAGCACCAACCACATGGTTTAATAGCACCCTCAAGTAGTATCTTTCTCCCTCTGCTGGATGTGCTGAGATGATCCTCCCAACCTGCGTGCTTCGTTCTCTTATTTTGTAAATAAGCGTATTTGAAATTGAGACATGTATTCCAATACAAATATTACATTGAAATAACTTCAAAGGGAATACACAATAGATTCAACGAATGATCACAAAACCAAATACCAAATTCAAATAACTTCAAAGGGAGTACACAATAGATTAAACGAAATGAACACAAAAACCAATATTACATTCAAACAACTTCAAAGGGTGTACCCAATAGAAATAAACACAAAACATCCGAATATGAGGAAGTACATAAACAACGCACACCACAATACACACAAGACTGTAACACTATGGACAGTCAGATCCATAAATCGTTGCAAAATATCTCCATCTAGCTTCCATGAACCGATTCACAAAGCTTAGATCCATAGTTCCTGAACTCACACGTTGTCGTAAGTCTGCATTTATATTTCAAAGAAAAATAATTAACAATATCTATAATATTATGTGATGTATTGCCATTATTCTTAGCTTGTGTTTGTATTGTTGGAACTACTTACTTTGCAAAGGTAGTGTGGATGGATGAGTCGGATTAAACTTGACTGTAGTGTGTTCTGAAGTCTCTAAACATCCTATCGCCAAGTAGAACAAATATTAGTGTAATTCATCACTATATCTTTATTAATGATAAAATGGGTTAGGACTAAATTACTATGCTTCTTGTGAAGTCGAAGCATGGTTCCTAAAACAATGTGGTTGTTACGATGAGCTTCTGTCCATTCAGAGATGTGATCAGTGAGGGAGTCACCCCAAATTCCAACAACCATCATGTTCAAGCTAAAAAAGATCAAATTCTCATTAGCTTTCGATTTGCAAAAACAATGTGATTGTTTATGACGATATAAGTGGTTGTATCTAACTTATGAATTACCTAGTGTCCATCAGTGTTATCTCCCTATATAGACCTCCAAGTCGTTCCAATTTCCCCCAATAGACAACCACTCCAGCTATGTCTGTCCAAATAATCATATCATACTACAAGTAAGACAACTATTTTTTTTGAAACTATGCATCGCCGATTCAATTAACGTACGTACCCACAAACGTTTTATTCGGACGAATCCACGCGTCATGAAACGTCAATAGATATTTTGGATAGGGAGGGAATTGGATTGGAAGAATGTATGGCTCAACTGTTGTATTTCTTCGAAGAGAACCTTCATAGGCATGGGCAATGCTCCGATAGTACAATGCCTCTTCAAGATTAGGTTGAAAATATAGACAATGAATAGTATAACATTGTCCTTCATTTAGGAGAATGTTAAACCTATGAACTTCCTCCCGCTCCCATGCAATGACTTCTATTTTAGCACCCTACGTATAATATTAGGCTTTAGAATAGTTCACATGTTCACTACTATGTAAAATTTAGTCCAACTTGTGTGCAACTTACGGTAATATCCATTAAAATAAATCGTTGTTTTTCTCCATATTCATCAGGGAGAAACTTAACTTCTACTCTGGCGACGGCACTCCATGCATAGTTTAAGTGCTCGAACTCTATCTCGTCAAATTTCATAAACCTTAACAAAAAAATGAAATTTAGAACATCTTTCATCGTTGCAGGAAAGTTGGTTTTACTAATATAGGCTCACCTAGGTACCACCGCATTACGAGTTGGACGGTCGGCGTAAGTTCTCTTTCGCATGCCAGCCATTTAATATATCTAAGAAATTAAACTATATTATAATGTTTTATCTAGCGGAATTATTTGACAAATCAGATATAAACACATTATTTGACAAATAGAATAGAAACACATGTAAGAATAAAAAGAGGGGAAAATCTTAACAGAATAAAAGGGGAAATATTAAAAAATTAAACAGGATAATTCATCGAAAAAATGCCAAAAATTCAAAAAATACAGAAACGCAATTATGAAATGTATAGAAAATTATAAAAAATCATGAAAATGCTGAAAATAATTAAGAACAGTGGTACTGAACATGATGAATCATACAAAAGTTTCCTCACATCTGAATTTTATTTTTCTTAATTTTTATGCATTTTTCTTATTTTATAAGGAATAATAAAAAAATGCAATAATGAAGTAACCAACTTAAGTAACCATTATTATGAAGTAAACAGAATAGTGGTACTGAACATGATGGAGTATACAAATATTTCCAACATCTAAACTTTCTTTATCTTAATTTGAGGAATATTTATATGTTCAAGGGAATAATAAATTAGAAAATGCTAGCTCTATTGCTGTCACCAAGGATCTACTGCACGATGAAACTGCAGTTTGTTGCTTTATTCAATGTATGTCTTATTTTTTTGGGGGGGGAGGGGATTTCAATCTCAACATTTTTATCTAAAATGTGACCACAGAAGATTCTTCTTTCACAAATCTGAGTTATGTAACAAATATTTTATTGCAATAATGCAATATCACCCATTTCTATGTGATGTAGTATGATATTTGTACTAAGATAACTGACATTTTTCACCAATTACGTGCTCTGGTTGTGTGAATGATATGAATCTTATAAGCTGTTTGAAGCAGGAAAAACGGGTGAAAGAAATAGTGTTGAAGCCTATGGAACAGGCTATCAGCAAGACAGTGGCTATTACTGAGATCATAAAGGTTGGTCCATTCTTATCTCTCTTTTTTCACTTACCAATTTTTTCGACTGTTGAACAATTAACTCATATCTAACTGCAGAAAAGGATTCCTGGGTTGCAGCAAGATACATCAATCAGTTCAACCTCTATTTTACATAAGTATTGTGATTTTTTAAGTCAGATTTTTTAAGAGTATACTAAATTTAAATAGAAATACATTAACATTTATAATATCAGATAAATATGCTATTAAAATATATTTAATGACATATTCAGATAAATATGCTATTAAAATATATTTAATGACATATTTAATAAAACTAATTTGATATTATAATTGTTGGTATTTTATAAAATTTGTTAATGTTAAGAAGTTTGAGTTTGAAATTAACCACTGAAATTAATAATTTCAACCTCTGAAATTAACCACGCATCAAACTGTTTTATCTTAATATTTGTGATTTTCTAATTTTCCAGGGAATAACTAATTAGGGAAAAAGCAATTATTAAATTCTGTAAAATGGAAAATATTAATAGAAATGCTGAAAAAATTAGGAGTAATTTTAATGAACATGATGAAATTTACAAAATTATTCTAGCATCAAACTTAATTTTATCTGATTTTTGGGCAATTTTATTATTTTCCAGAGAATAAACAAAACAGTAAATCAATTTTCTTAATTCTGGAAAATCTAAAAGGATTTCGGCCCAAACAGTGCCACGGTCCGGCCCAAAATTGCAATTTCGCAGGCTGACTGAGTCCTGGGCCCAGGCCAGGCATTCGGCGCGCGCGCGCGCGCACGCAACCTGGGCCTGGGCCGGGATTTCGCTCCCCCGCCTGGGCCGCATCAGCGCCCGGTAGATGCTGGCCGTCGGATCTCATCCGACGGCTGAGCGCTATTGTCGCCGGTAATAAAAAGCATCGCCGCGCCGCAAACCCTAAACCTAGCTCATTCGCCCCCTCTGGCCCGAGAGCGATGCGGCGCGAGCGCGAGCGGCGAGCGGCGAGCGGCGGCGAGCGGCGGCGACCGGCGGTCGGCCGCCACCGGCTAGCTCGCCGGAGCACCGCGCTCACCCGAGGGTGAGCGGGGCTCCGTCGAGCTAGCTCGCGGCGGTCAAAACCCGAGGTCCCTGCACGGCGCGGCGGAGCGGCGGAGGACTCCCCGGCTTCTTCTCGGCCTCCGGCGAGCGGCGGCGGAGGGGTCCCGTCCAGGCGGCGCCATGACCCGAGAGACAAGGTGAGACCCGACCCCCTTAATCTTAGTTTAGGGTTAGGGTGAAACCCTAACCCTAAGCTTCGTTTTTTGTTTCTGTTTGTTCCTGGGTTCTGATCCCCTCTCCTCTCTTACCCAAAGGCGTACCCGGCCCCGGTGAGCGGTGGCGCGACGACCCAGACGACGGAGCGGGCGAACGGCGTCGAGCTTCGGTGAAGCGGAGCGGGCGAGCGGCGGCGAGTCTGAGCAGAGGGAGAGAGTAGAGGGGAGGGATGAGTGAGGTAGAGAGGGGGGGGAGAGGTCGGGGTTTTGAAGTGGGGTGCACGGTCCGAGTCCAGGCAGTTGCGCTGCGCTCGGACTTGGTCCGTGCACTGCGCGGGATGTGCGGGGAGGGGGGCGCGCGGTCGCGCTGCGCGCGATGCGGGCGCTCTGCCGACGCGGTGAGGAGGGCGCGCGGTCGTGGCGGATCGGGGACAACTGCCTGGACCGGGGGGTGCGGTCGAGGCGGACCTGGGAGGGGGGCGCGGTCGCGCTGCGCGCGAGCTCTGCCGAGGCGGACGGACGAGTAACTCGTCTCTTTTATATAGTTAAGATTACATGCACCATTAACACATTAATTTCAGTCATGCAGACATGCACCGTACACTAGTCATGCAAGTAGCGGCTAACTTTGATGATGCATGTTGTACCCAAGTAATGGCCGACTCTGAACGTTACATGTAAACCTTAATTAACCAAAATACTAATGTATAGTGTTTGTTCCTCGTAGCTCATAGGAACGGAACAGAATGATTCCTGGATATAGGGTGATACTAGTTCGAGAGATGGCTTGGAATCAAGTGGAATCGAACGATCTCCGGAAATAGAATATTCTCCGTAGATGCTGAACCGCGTGATATTTTTTCGACGAACGACAAGATGGTTTCGAACCATCTCGTTTCATTCCCGGTCATACACCAAACCAAATGCTACTAAGTGATTATCACGCTGCTTAAGTTTTTCATGTATTAGTTTTTACTAAAATGACCAGCTAGAACACACCTGGTGGGTTTGTTCTTTAGTTGGTTCATCATATGACTTGGCTTGGGAGCATGACCAATAGCCTAACATTATTTCTAAGGTGTGAAAAAACGTATGGGAAAGCGGTACCTTGAGCTCGGTCCGCACCTTTATTTATATCTGCGGTGCCAACAGCCGGCTACCATGGCTTACAAACTATATTGCGCATGCTCTGGATCGTTGGCCAACTAACACAGGAATATAGCTAACAAACCTGCATGCGATAATGATCAGATCACATGCATGCACTAACAAACCTAATGGCCAAACTGATTCCGGATGCATGCGTACAGGATAACTCACGCCACCTACAAGACTTAATCAATTCTTTCAACACCCCTCCTCAATCACAACTTTCCCAAGTTGAGATTGTTCTTGAAAAATTCTAATTGTCGAATAGGTAAGGCTTTAGTGAATCCATCTGCAACTTGATCTCCGGTTGGAACAAACTCAATCTCCAATAGCTTCTGCTGAACCCTTTCTCGAACAAAGTGATAATCAACTTCAATATGTTTTGTTCTAGCATGAAACACTGGGTTGGATGACAAATACTTAGCACCCAAGTTATCACACCATAATTTTGCTGCTGGAGGACTTGAAATATTTAACTCTGTTAGTAAAGTTTGTACCCACATAATTTCGGCCGTAGCATTAGCAAGGGCCTTGTATTCTGACTCTGTGCTTGACCTTGATACTGTTGCCTGTTTTCTAGCATTCCAGGAAACAAGATTATCCCCTAAGAAAATTGCAAATCCTCCTGTAGATCTTCTATCATCAATATTTCCGGCCCAGTCTGCATCAGAATATCCACTAATCTGCATTGTTTTTGACTTGTTTATTTTTAGACCGAAATGAGTGCACTGATTAATGTATCTGAGTATTCTTTTTACTGCTCCCCAGTGAACTGTGGTAGGCGTATGAAGAAACTGACAAACTTTATTTACTGAAAAAAGCTATGTCTGGTCTAGTTAATGTCAGATATTGCAAAGCACCCACTACACTCCTGTAATTTGCGGCATCACCTTGTTCTAGTGGATCTCCTTCATGCACACTTAACTTTTCACTAGTAGAAAGAGGTGTATTTACGGCTTTGCAATTTTGCATACCAACACGTTTCAATAGATCACTTGCATATTTACCTTGAGTTAACATAATGCCATCAGGAGTTTTAGTTACCTCAATTCCCAGAAAGTAGTTCAATTCTCCCAAATCTTTAAGAGCAAACTCTCTACTTAGATCTTCTAGTAGCGCAGAGACTGCTGCCTGTTTAGAACTCACAACAATTATATCATCAACATAGATTAGAAGAAATATAGTAACATCCTTCTTGTTGTAGAAGAACAAAGAAGTATCTGCCTTTGAACCTGTAAATCCTAATTGACATAGCTTACTGCTTAGCCTAGAATACCATGCTCTGGGGGCTTGTTTTAATCCATATAAGGCCTTGTCAAGTTTACAAACATAATTAGGATGACTTGTATCTTCAAACCCTGGAGGCTGTTGCATATAGACTTCTTCTTCTAGGAGACCATGTAAGAAGGCATTCTTAACATCTAGTTGTCGTAAAGTCCATCCTTTTGAAACAGCAATAGAGAGAACAATGCGAATTGTAGCTGCTTTAACAACAGGACTAAAAGTATCTTCATAATCTATTCCATATCTTTGTTTAAAACCTTTTGCTACAAGCCTTGCCTTATATCTATCAATTGTCCCATCTTGTTTTCTTTTAATTTTATAAACCCACTTGCAACCAATAATATTTTTACCATTTTGTGGAGGAACTAGATGCCAGGTTTTATTTTTCAACAGAGCTGAGTGTTCTTCAACCATAGCATCCTTCCAATTCTTATCTTGCAATGCATCCCTAAGGTCTGTAGGTTCTCCTGTAGACAAAAGAAAGCTATACTTTATTGTACCATCGGTATACCTTTTCTCCTTTCTGATTCCTCTTTGAAGCCTTGTTACAGGTCTGAAACTTTGATTCTGCTGTCCTGGTGGAACCGTCATCACCAACTGTTGATCTCCCCCATCAGCAGAAGAATTCAAACTAGATAAATCATCTGAAGTCGTAAAATCTGCAAGATTTTCGCTCCTGTCGGTATTTGAATGACCGACAGAACCGGCCACATGGTCGGAGTTTGAAACTCCGATAGCCATATCGGTGATTGGTTGGTCGACAGAGGCATTTTCTGTATTTTCTGCTACATTTTCTTCAACCTGCTCATGTTGTTCGGAGTCTTCTTGTAGTTCTGCACCAGAATTGTTAGCAGTCTCTAAAGCATGATTAGTCATGAAATCAATCGGTTTTATACCCCCTGAATAAGAGTCATGAGACAAATTTTTATTCTGATGACTATTCTTGTGGCGCATATTGAGAAAAGGAAAGCACTCTTCATCAAAGACAACATCTCTAGAGATGTAGATCCGTCCTGAGGAGAGATCAAGACATTTAAAACCTTTATGAGAAGGACTATATCCGAGGAAAACACATTGTTTTGATCTGAACAGCATCTTATGAGAGTTATAAGGACGGAGATTAGGCCAACAAGCACATCCAAAAATTCTGAGATTTTTATAATCAGGAGATTGATTATATAGGACTTCTAGGGGAGTTTTGTATTGGAGTAATTTTGTGGGTGTCCTATTGATCAAATACACTGCAGACATAAAAGCCTCATCCCAAAAACGAATCGGCATGCATGAATGAGCAAGGAGAGATAACCCAACTTCTACTATGTGGCGATGTTTTCGTTCAGCTGAACCATTCTGTTGATGAGTATGAGGACATGACACGTGATGAGTAATGCCAATGTTTTGAAAGAAAGTATGAAGTTTTTGGTATTCTCCTCCCCAATCTGTTTGTACTGTTATAATTTTTCGACTAAACATCCTTTCAACAAGTTTTTGAAACTCATTGAATTTCTGAAACACTTCAGACTTTAACTTGATGAGATAAATCCATGTAAACCTACTATAGGCGTCAATGAAACTCACATAATATTTTTTATTGCCAACTGAAACTGAAGTAGGACCCCAAACATCAGAATAGATTAACTCTAAAGGATGTTTAAACTCACTGACAGATCTAGTAAAAGGAAGTTGATGACTCTTAGCTTGTTGACAAGCATCACAAACTACAACTTTATTTGATTCCACTGAACAGGGTAAACTATTTTTATTGATAACCTTCTCTACTATGGCAAAGGCGGGATGACCAAGCCGAGAGTGCCACTGCGCAAGAGTGGGCTTCACGGTCAGATTGACTTCTCTTGGTTGATGGATGTAGACACTTGTAGAAGGAAGAGGATAGAGACCTCCACGACAGAGACCTTTAAGAAGAACTGTCTTCGTGGCCTGATCTTTGACAAGGAAATGTTTAGGATGTAACTCAAGATATGCAGAATTGTCAGAAACAAAACGATGTGCAGATACTAGATTCTTGCTTGCTTGAGGAACATACAGAATATTATTTAAACATAGATCTTTATGAGGGGTATTAATAACCGAATGACCAATATGACTAATTGCCATACCTTCTCCATTGGCCGTGTGCACTTGATCTTGTCCTTTATACCTGTCTCGGATCGTCAACTTTTCTAGTTCTCCTGTGACATGATCAGTTGCCCCAGTATCCATATACCAATTTGTGTCTACACCATACGAAGCAACTGCTGCTCCTGCATACTTTTCATCAGGTACAAAATTTTCATCATACCTGTGCCAACAATCCTTGACAGTATGTCCTCTTTTAAAACATAATTGACACTTTGGTCTATTGTCACCGTTGTTTCCTGTTCTCTGTTGTTGTCCTGAATAACCTCCTGTGTTAGTGTTTCTTCCTCTGTTGCTATTACCACGGCCACGCTGGTTGCCACCAGTGCGCCCACGGTTGGAGAAGGGAGTGCGCCCTCGCCCACGGCTTGCCAGGTTCAATGACATTTGCTGTTCAGCATGTCGCATCTGCCATCTGTTCTCAAAATGCAAAAGCTGAGAAAATACTTCTCCTACACTTACTGCTTCCACCCGAGACACCAGTGAGGAAACAATGGGATCAAAAACTTCATCTAGACCTGTCAAAATATATGAGACTAGGTCCTCCTCATCAAGCGGTTTGCCTGATGATGCCATCTCATCTGCAAGAGCGCGCATCTTTCCGACATATTCGGTGATGCTAAGATCTCCCTTTTTGTTGTTGCTAAGGCAATTCTTGTATTAATGGATCTTGCCTTTGTCACTGAAAAGAACATACCTTCAATGACTTTCCATGCCGAAGCAGATGTTTTGCAGGCTGCTACTTGCACCAGAACGTCTCTGCCCATGGATGAAAGAATGTAGCCTAGCACCTGCTGGTCGACGGCAACCCATTCTTCATATTCTGGGTTGACGGCTTGAACTTGCTTGCCATCTTTGTCGACGGAGATGAACTCCCTGGGTGCTACTGCTGCGCCGGTGAGGTAAGCCTCTAGCTTAGCCCCCCTGATGACCGCCATGATCTGAGCTTTCCAGATCGAGTAGTTTCCCTTGTTCAGCTTCTCAGAGATACTCATGCCGATGAACGGATTCCCGGCCGGAGCTCTGGTAGAACTCGCCATGGCACTCACTCGCGAAAAGGTGAATCGCCAGGCTCTGATACCATGTGAAAAAACGTATGGGAAAGCGGTACCTTGAGCTCGGTCCGCACCTTTATTTATATCTGCGGTGCCAACAGCCGGCTACCATGGCTTACAAACTATATTGCGCATGCTCTGGATCGTTGGCCAACTAACACAGGAATATAGCTAACAAACCTGCATGCGATAATGATCAGATCACATGCATGCACTAACAAACCTAATGGCCAAACTGATTCCGGATGCATGCGTACAGGATAACTCACGCCACCTACAAGACTTAATCAATTCTTTCAACATAAGGTACCCTCCATGATGAAGGAGAACAAATCACATGCCAACAATCCATCTCAGCGAATACAAAATTTATTCACACGAGTTACTACATTACTTTCCTAACAATCTCTAAGATCTAGTTTAATTTGGTAGGTCAGGATATTGGCTCATTTGATAGTAACAGGTCAAAATCTTTGCCTATCAAACTAGGACCGAATGTGTTCACATTTTCCGAAATTCATTGCAATATATGGCCACATTCGTGTTCGGGAATGTCCCAAAGAAATCACTAAAAAGTCAAATGATTTGCGTAAAAAAGATTCAAACATTCAGACAAGCAGCTGTACACGCAGGAACCTGAACTGAACTGAACTGAACTGAACTACAATAATTTGCCATTCAAACGTCGATCTCTAATGACGTGAATCCATGCATGCCGCCCCCGCCCCCGCCGCCGCCGCGCTCCACGTCACACTTGCGCGCGTCCATGCATTCGTCCTCGTCGGCGGCGGCTTTCGATAGCGGCGCGTACGCTGCCTCGGCGGCGGCGGGGTACCTGTTGCACACGTACAGGTAGAGCGCGACGACGAACACCGTCATGAAGGCGAGGTACCACCCGAACTGCAGGTTGGCCAGCGCCTTGGCTCGGTGAAGGCTCTCCTTGCTGTGGCATCGCACGGTGTCGCGGCCGTCCTCGCGCACCAGCGAGCATCCCTTGGGCACAAAGCTCGGCACCCACACCATGGCGCCGATGACGGCGAGCCACAGCCCGTGGAACGTGACGCACGCCGACCGGGCAAGGCTCACCGCGAGGCTCCGCGGGAAGCCGATCCCCAGGAGCGCCGTGCAGAGGCAGGCGGCGACGATGACCTGCAGGAGCCAGTGGAACTGCCCCTCGACGCCGGCGTGGTCGGTTGAGTGGAAATGGAAGACGAGGAGCTCCTGCGCGAAGACGGCCGCGACGAGGAGGAGGGAGAGCACGTCCCGCCCACGCGCGCGGACGCGGTCGAGGTGGAGAGCAGCGGCCGCGTAGACGACGAGCGCCAGGCAGATGATGGCGTGCTCGTGGTTGTGGAGGCGGTCGGAGGGAATGGAGCCGTCGGCGTCAAACGGCAGGAAGGTCGAGTGGTCGACGAACATCTCCATGACGAACTCGACGGCGCTGCCGGCGATGATGAGGATGAGCTCCAGGTAACGGACTCGCGGCACGGGGAACCATACCGGCGCGACGTAGTAGTCCGGGCGTAGGGAGAAGAGCTTAATGTGGTTGAACAGGTGCCACAGGCCGACGGCAACGAAGCCGACGCCGGGCAGGATGTGGCCAATGCTGACGCGCGGTGTGCCGCCCATGGCCGTCCGGTACGTGGCAGCTCTTTGCTTGGTGGTTTCCTTCTTTTTCTTGGGATGTTCGCCGCTCGCGCCATTGCTAATCTCCTATAAAAGGTAGCCGTGTGCAGGAACGAACGAACAGAGGACGCGTAAGTGACAAACATGCAAAGGAGTTGCTTCTACGACACTGTTCACTTTTGCCGGATCTTAGTATTTATTTGTTACTAAAAAGTTCGTATAGCTACTGTGTTCATCGCATCCCTAATTTCGAACCAGGCAGAATTCTTCGTGCTGAATTTGTTTGTTCCTGTACTCAACAGTCAACCCTGATTGATTCTGTGGAGAACAAAAACTATTTAAGATCACAAGCAAAGCATGTCCATTTGTTCCCTATCAACTTTGGCACCAATAAGCTTAATTATATTAGTCTGATCCTTCCATGTTGTTCACTGCCTGTTACTCCACTTCAGATCTTCGATCTACCTTCCTGATGGGAATGATAGTTTGATAGCCCACCATACATTGATGTGTGTGTGTGTGTGTGTGGAGAACATTTCAGATTCTCAGAAGAAGGATAAAGATTCTTAAAAATTTACTAGCTAATTGAATAAAAATTCCCATGGGAAACATAATTTATAGTCGAATTTTTCACTTGTGAACGATGAGAAACGACTGAGATTCTGAGAAGAACCCTAATAAGACTTGTTATCAGATCAGAATACCGGAGCATTTTCATGTGAATGGGCTGGATTTTTCGTTCAAAACCGTATCCCATGGGTGGCCGAACCGAAAACTGGCACATAATAGGACTATGCGTGTGTATCATTTAGGGAAGCTAGCCCAATCAGATCCAGATTTTTTTTTTGAAATATTTTTTTTGAAAAAAATTCAAATTCAATACACCAATTCAAAAAATTATAGAAATAGACACCTGTCGGCTGATCATCGGCCGAACCAGACCACATCAGCATAGTTTGACCGATGGTCGGCCGAACTATGTTGACATGGCCTAGTTCGGTAAATCTAGCTTTGCGGCTCGATAGGCTGAACCAAACTAGTTCAACCGAAACAGAGTTGACGTGGTATGGTTCGGCTTAAGTTGACGTGGTATGGTCGGCTTTATAATTTTTTGAATCGGTTTTTCAGAATTGATTTTTTTCAAATTAAAAAATTTCGTCAGATGCATACTAGCCACCCAAAAACCAACACGGCCAGACGCGGCCGGCACGCCGCGCGCGACGGTGGTTGACGAGCCACGGCCACTGCTCTGAGCGAGCACTACGCATGCATACGCCATGTCGTCAATGCAGCCATATGCATACCGGCCAGCGGCCGGCGGAGTCAGCCAACCACGCACGCACGCGCCCCAACGCGGAATTAGCTTGCCCACGTACGGCCAGACTCCGTGATCACTGATCAAGTCTGGCCGGCCGTCTGGGCTGAGCTTCTCCGACGCCATGCTGCGTCATGCCGGCTGGCCGCCGGCCGGCTGCAGGCTAGGGCTGGCTCATCACGCGGACGTAATAATAGTCAGGGGCGCCGCATGCATGCGATGCAGTCTCCCCCTCGATCCCTGCTGCATGGTGACTCTTGCGCATGTCTTTGTCTCCTCTCCCTCTTGTCAGGCGGTCAGGCCTCAGTGTGCAGCGCGCGTTCAGAAAACACTTCAGACTTCAGAGCCATGCATGCATGTATGCAGCACGCCATGGTCGTCTTAGCTAGCGATCGAGCTATATTGATCCCTCATGCATGCATGCATTCATGCCCATCTCGCTCTAAATGATGCAGTGGCAGCTAGCTTTGCTTGCACTCTCTTTTACATACGTATATGTCGTTCTCTCTCTCGTCAGAAAGAAAACACAGTGACACCTGGTGGAGCTAGTTGCTGCTTGTCAGTCTGCGATGCTACGCTGTTAATGCCTGGCTGCATGTGTTATTAGCCCCTCGCGAAACTTGGCTTTTTCTCAGGAGTATCAGCTTCATTCACTCAAAAATTTCATGTCGCTTCCTAGCCACAGACTCAATGAAGCCGACAGATACGAAATACTCAACCGGCTTAGCAATTTTCCTTAGTGCAGGACTGATACTCTTTTGTATCTTTAACCTCCCTTTTTCCTGTTTTTTATATAAAACTTTGTGTTTTTGTTACTTGATATCAATAGATAACTAAAGTAGGAGCCTCTCCTGCTGGTTGTTCATCAAAAAAAAACACAGTGACACGAGACAGCAGTGATGATCTATATATCCTGCTTAATCCGAGATAGCTAGCTGCCTGTCGACTTCGACCGCCTCTACCCGGCCACATCTATCTTGTCGAGCCGAGGAGAGGAGACACAGGCCCGGCCGGCGACGCACGTACGTGAACCTATAAAATCTTAAATATGAATCTAGAAGAATATGATGCACGTACGTGCCCGGCGAGGAGGAGGACGAGTGGACGACGGAGGCAGGCGGGCAGACAAGGGGAAATCGATCGATTCGGAAGCAGCAGACAGAGGCCGGCAAGGCGCGCGCCGTCGTCGCTTTCCGCGACTTGCCGGCCGGCGTGCGTGGGGGCGACGAGCTGAGAGCTCGCTCGTGGACAGGTGCCATGGAGCAATCGCTTTAAAGATGCAGACGGCGTGGCACGAGCGGATTCGTGACGCGCGCGGTTGCTCGATCCGATCACCCAAGCAAGCTAAGCTTGCCACATATGGCGAGGCTGTTGAAAGAATTGATTAAATCTTGTAGGTGGCGTGAGTTATCCTGTGCGCATGCATCCGGAATCAGTTTGGCTATTAGGTTTGTTAGTGCATGCATGTGATCCGATCATTATCACATGCATGTTTGTTAGCTATTTTTCCAGTATTAGTTGGCCAACGATCCAGAGTATGCGCACTGTAGTTTGTAAGCCATGGTAGCCGGCTGTTGGCACCGCAGATATAAATAAAGGTGCGGACCGAGCTCAAGGTACCGCTTTCCCATACGTTTTTCCACATGGTATCAGAGCTTGGCGATTCACCTATTCGCGAGTGAGTGCCATGGCGAGTTCTACCAGAGCTCCGGCCGGGAATCCGTTCATCGACATGAGTATCTCTGAAAAGCTGAACAAGGGAAACTACTCGATCTGGAAAGCCCAGATCATGGCGGTCATCAGGGGGGCTAAGCTGGAGGCTTACCTCACCGGCGCAGCAGTAGCACCTAAGGAGTTCATCTACGTCGACAAAGATGGCAAGCAAGTTCAAGCCGTCAACCCAGAATATGAAGAATGGGTTGCCGTCGACCAGCAGGTGCTAGGCTACATTCTTTCATCCATGGGCAGAGATGTTCTGGTGCAAGTAGCAGCCTGCAAAACGTCTGCTTCAGCATGGAAATTCATTGAAGGTATGTTCTTTTCAGTGACAAAGGCAAGATCCATTAATACAAGAATTGCCTTAGCAACAACAAAGAAAGGAGATCTTAGCATCACCGAATATATCGGAAAGATGCGTGCTCTTGCAGATGAGATGGCATCATCAGGCAAACCGCTTGATGAGGAGGACCTAGTCTCATATATTTTGACAGGTCTAGATGAAGTTTTTGATCCCATTGTTTCCTCACTGGTGTCTCGGGTGGAAGCAGTAAGTGTAGGAGAGGTATTTTCTCAGCTTTTGCATTTTGAGAACAGATGGCAGATGCGACATGCTGAACAGCAAATGTCATTGAACCTGGCAAGCCGTGGGCGAGGGCGCACTCCCTTCTCCAACCGTGGGCGCACTGGTGGCAATCAGCGTGGCCGTGGTAATAGCAACAGAGGAAGAAACACTAACACAGGAGGTTATTCAGGACAACAACAGAGAACAGGAAACAACAGTGACAATAGACCAAAGTGTCAATTATGCTTTAAAAGAGGACATACTGTCAAGGATTGTTGGCATAGGTATGATAAAAATTTTGTACCTGATGAAAAGTATGCAGGAGCAGCAGTTGCTTCGTATGGTGTAGACACAAATTGGTATATGGATACTGGGGCAACTGATCATGTCACAGGAGAACTAGAAAAATTGACGATCCAAGACAGGTACAAAGGACAAGATCAAGTGCACACGGCCAATGGAGAAGGTATGACAATTAGTCATGTTGGTCATTCGGTTATTAATACCCCTCATAAAGATCTATGTTTAAATAATATTCTGTATGTTCCTCAAGCAAGCAAGAATCTAGTATCTGCACATCGTTTTGTTTCTGACAATTCTGCATATCTTGAGTTACATCCTAAACATTTCCTTGTCAAAGATCAGGCCACGAAGACAGTTCTTCTTAAGGGTCACTGTCGTGGAGGTCTCTATCCTCTTCCTTCTACAAGTGTCTGCATCCATCAACCAAGAGAAGTCAATCTGACCGTGAAGCCCACTCTTGCGCAGTGGCACTCTCGGCTTGGTCATCCCGCCTTTGCCATAGTAGAGAAGGTTATCAATAAAAATAGTTTACCCTATTCAGTGGAATCAAATAAAGTTGCAGTTTGTAATGCTTGTCAACAAGCTAAGAGTCATCAACTTCCATTTACTAGATCTGTCAGTGAGTTTAAACATCCTTTAGAGTTAATCTATTCTGATGTTTGGGGTCCTACTTCAGTCTCAGTTGGCAATAAAAAATATTATGTGAGTTTCATTGACGCCTATAGTAGGTTTAGATGGATTTATCTCATCAAGTTAAAGTCTGAAGTATTTCAAAAATTCAATGAGTTTCAAAAACTTGTTGAAAGGATGTTTAGTCGAAAAATTATAACAGTACAAACAGGTTGGGGAGGAGAATACCAAAAACTTCATACTTTCTTTCAAAACATTGGCATTACTCATCACGTGTCATGTCCTCATACTAATCAACAGAATGGTTCAGCTGAACGAAAACATCGCCACATAGTAGAAGTTGGGTTATGTCTCCTTGCTCATTCATTGTCGCGCCCCGATTTAATAAATCAGGACTTTATTGAAATTCCATAGAAAATCAATAAAACAAGACGTTCATCATGCGACCACGTACAAATACGAGCAATCATTCACGGTTCGTAGACCGTATTAATACAAAAGTGAATAAAGATGAAGAGAAACTAATAAATCAAAGGGTCCTAGATGAACGCCTCCTTCCAGTCTCGCCTTGACTGGGTCGCTACTCCAGACCTTCATCCTCCTCGTAGTAGACGGGCTCTGATGTTGTAAGTCAACGGGGTGAGTACTGATGTACTCAGCAAGCCACCGAATGCAAATATAATGCAAGATAATAGCAAGGGAGATAGTGGCTAGTTTTGCGGAAGCAGCATATTTGTAAAGCATTAAATGTGAGCAATTTATTAGTACGGAAAAGTAAACATGTGTATGCATCATCATCTTCTAACTCGAGGAGTACGTTTTACCTCCCCGCACAACAGTCCTTACATGCCATGAATAACTCATCCATTCAAACAATTGTAAACTAACTGCGAGTAGTCACACAACCCGCCCTTGACCGTGGGCTCGGCTTTTCGAAAAGATTGATTTTACTCTGATCAGAGATGTACCACTGTACCCACAAGGCACGCACTCATCATCTACACCGAAGTGTAACGAGATGACCCATTTCACGGGAACTCGTGCCAAAACCTTCCATATGGTCCTCCCCGACTCAACAGCACCCTCTTATAGGTTTCATATGGTGTCCCGACGCGTCGGTGCCCCACCATACCCCCCCTTGAGCCTCCTTTGGTACAAGTCGCCCGCAGGCTAGCCCCTTGCCCCCTCCACTATGGTGCCGAGAGACGGAGTGTTCCACACTTCCAGTTAGGACTTACCCATTAGACTTGTGGTTGGTACGGAAGTGCTTTGCAACAGATCCCGCAGACCGGTCCTTATAGTGCCCCGGGTGCGACCGACCAGTTTCCGAGCTTGCACCCGGAACCCACCATGCTTATAACATACCTAATTCCAACAGAGTCTAGAGACAAGAATAACGGGGTATCTCATATACCAGAATCCATCTATCTACGACTCATTCTTTATATCCTATAGCAGTTGTGCCGGTACATTGGGCACTAGCTAATATTGTTATAGTAGAGTGACAAGGAGTTAAGGCTCAATAAGCATGGCTTGGGTTTGCACACAAGGACGGGGATCTAATAAATATAAGTGTAAGGCTTGATTATTGGACTAATGCAATATTAACCTATGAGTTATAGCGATAATTTATTAAAACATGGGCTCAAATATGATCAACTGTTTCCACAGAGGTGGTCGATGACTTGCCTTGATCAGCAAAGGGTGAAGGTGGAACCTCGGGATAGAACTCCGGATCTTCGACGACGTCGTAGTCTTCTCGATACGGAAAAGTAAATAAAACATTCAATAAACAATCCAAAACAAACAACCATACTAACATACATTTTTATGTTGGATTAAGTAAAGGAGATAGAGTCTTAACTTTTAGGGTATTGTTACTTAAACATTTAAGATTAATTTTAATGAGATTCCTTAATTTTTATAGCTTGATATAATTATTCTTCCTAAGGGGGTTTTACTTCTCCCTTTTCAAAGTTGAAGTAAAAAGTTATAAAATGACCTTAATGTTTTTATGGCACTAATATAGTGACATTAGGTTATTTAGATCTTCTGAAGTTTGTTATATAAGTTTTAGGATAATTTCATAAAAGGTTGACTTCTTCTTAATGCCTTAATTAAATGTCCTAAAAGGGCCTTTGCAATATTATTTAGTGGAATAAAGTGGACAAGACGAATATTCTATTTTTATTAAAAATAGTGAACTCAAGTGGTTAGGTTTTTCTGAAGTTATTATATAAGTTGTCATGTCATTTTTATAAAGTGTTTAACTTCTATTATATGCATTACTTAATTATCCTACAAGGCTTTTGCAATATTAATTAATAGATTAAAGTGGGCATAGTGAACATGTTTATTTTTGTTGGATTAAAGCTGTGGAATAAATTCATTAAGTCCTCTGAATTTATTGAATAAGTATTCATGATATTTTTGTAAAGGGTTGCCTCTTTATCCTATGAGTCAATCATTTATTTTTAAAGGGCCTTGAAAATGTTATTTAATAAAATGAAATGGGCAAAATGAATCATTATATTTTTATTGGCTTATAAACAGTGTAAGGGAGTCATTGTGTCCCCATAAATTAATATATATATTTTAAGGATTTTTCTGGATTATTTAAATGGAATATTAATTAAGTCCTAAAAGGGGTCTTAGAAATGTTATTAAATAAAATGGCATGGATAAAAATGGTCATTCCATTTTTATTATATTAATAACAGTGAAATGGAACTATTATGTCTTCTGGAATTAATTTATAAATTTTTAAGGGTTTATCTGAATTATTTTATTGCAATATTAATTAATTTCCTAAAGGAGACTTTTCTTTATTATTTAATAAGATTATTATGTGCCAAATAAACATATTATTTTATTGCATAAAAGTGTAGAGGATAAAGAGACAAATTTTCCAGATTTAAATTGGTGAAATTTGGAGTTAATTTGAGCAAGATATGAATTTTGGAAGTTTAAACTATTTTTCTGAATTATTTTTAAACCAGAAAACAGTCCCTGGTCCACGGTGAGCCAGGCCCACGGTGGACCAGCGACTGCGCGCGTGAGCCGGAGCGATCAGAACCGCAGGATCAAGATCCAACGGCCAGGACGCGTGCGGGGCGATTAAGTGAGATCGGAGGGCTCGGATTGACCGATACCGGTCAACCCCGGTCAAGGCCATCTGGGCCCTCGATCTCATGTCTTAATCGCAGCCATTCATCCGTGATCGTACGGTGGATACCCCGTCCGGCACGTTCGCGGGCACGGGGGAAGGCAGAGGCCTTCGTCTCCAGCTCCGGCCGAACGGCGACGAGCCCCCACCGGCGTCGACGGTGGTCTAAGGCCCCGAGAGACGGCTGAAATGGGTAGAGGGAAAGGAGGGGAACACGGTGGTACCGGTGACAGTGGCGAGGGGCGAACGACGGCGACCGGTGGCGAGAAAAGGCGGAGGAGGCCTTCGGGTCCGACGACGGCGAGGCCCTCCGGCGGCGTCCTGGCCCAACAGAGTGGGGGCCGGGGTAGGGCGTGTGACGGCGGTCCCGGTGGTGGCCTTGGAGAGGGCGGCGGTGGCCTGGAGCATCGACGGGGGCTTGCCGGAGTCGAAACAGAGGCGGCGGGCGTTTTGGTCGTCCCAAGGCCACAGAAATGCGTGCCTCAGGCGCTTGGTGGTGCGATGGGGTGCGATGAGTGTAGGGGCATATAAAGGGGCTTGCCGGTGGCGGAATAGGAAGGATCATCGAGGGAAACCGAGAAGGATTCCAAAGCTCCGGCGAAGTTTCTATAACTCTCGGAATGGCTTCCAAAAGAACGGAAACGCGTCAAATCTGGGTGAAAGGAGATCACTGATGAAGAGGGAAGAGGATCATGCGCTCGGTTTAGCGAATCCGGCCGGCCGGCGGTGGATTTGGAAAGGGGGTCGCCGGATTTGGAAGGAGGGGATCCCCTTCCGTCGGGGAAGAGGATGCTGACATGTGGGGGCCACATGTCAGTGGGTGCTGGCGGAACCAGGCGTGCCGACAAGTGGGCCAAGGCTGCCAGAGACCGAGGGCGAACGCGTGTGGCTGACAAGCGGGCCAGGTTGGGGCGTGGGCTGGAGAGAGGAAGGGGGCGGTGCGCCGACCTGTGGGCCCGGGAGGTCAGCGAGGGATGGGCGCGGGTGAGGAGAGAGGGGTCAGTGCCGACAGGTGGGTCCCGCCTGTCGGTGGGCGTGGCTGGAGTGGGCTGGGCCGAAAGGCTCTGGGGAGGGAAAATAGGGTTGCGGCCCATTAATATTTAAAATTGTTTTTCTGTTTAAAATAATTCCAGAAATTTAATTATTTGTTTAAGGCTTGAAGCACTGTTGCTAAAATTTTGTAAAAATTCTCAAAAATATTTCTTGGCCTCTAGTTTATCCCATAAAATTTTCAAGTCCAAATTTTGGATATTTGTCTCTGTTTGGCTTTAATAGGGCTCTTTTAGGATTTTCTTTAATAACAATAATTTCAGAAATTCTTTTATTATTATATTTCTTTTATTTTATTCCCTTTTAATTTTGAGGCTGTTACAATCCTATCCCCCTTACAGAGAATCTCGTCCTCGAGATTCGAAGCGAACCTCGGTAAAACTAAGGGACTGAGTTCTACTGGTGCTCTGGGTTAGGAGGAGGAGTTTCATCAGAAGTAGGCAAGGCGATCTCCGGATCTGGGTTGGTTGAGACCAAATTGGGAATGTCTTTGGTTGTATCTGGTTTCTCTTTGTGGTGATCTGGCGTATGTCCCTCTGGTTTTGGAATGGAAGATGGCACTCGCTTGGGATAGGTGCAGTTGTTGGCGTAGTGTCCTCCTTGGCGACAGTTGTAGCACACAATTGGCTTGCCGTTCCTGTCCCTCTTATATCCGGTAGCTTGTGCTAGGGTTCTTCCGGTAGGTGGTGCTTGGGGTGGGATGTCTGTGCTTGGCCCTCTGAGGGTGGTTCGTGGCTTGGCAGGGGTTGGGGCTTGAGGTGGAATCACTCTGGTTTCTGGTATAATTGCTTCATTCACCAATCTCTGAAAGTTGGCGAAATCCCCGTGGATTAGTTGAAGGGAGAGCTCGTGTTGGTGTTGTTGGAGACGGAACAACTGTGCCTGCTGCTCTTGCATCTGCCTTTGTAGTTGTTGCATCTGGGGAAGCAGTGTGGCGATCAGTTGATTTTGTTTTGTCATCATCTCCGCAAGTGTGGGATGATAGACAACAGGGGTCTGCTGATGTCCAGTTTCACCCCACTGAGGCAGGTTGCCTGAGGTGTTTCCGTCGCGTGGGTCTTCTGATCCTTGGTCATTGGCCATCCTGAAGTTGAGGGGTTCAAAAAGAAGGTGCCGTCATTAAGGGGAAATTGTTACTGATTTTATTGCCTAAGATGGATAATTTGACCTATATGCTTTATGTTAGTCCCTTATTACTTTCATACTCATGCCCTATATCATTTTTAATATAAATGACTTATCATGTATTTTATTCACTCAACATTCGTGTTGTAACATTTTTTTTTTATTGATTTGTGTTAGATGTTCTAAGATGAAGTGATGTTGATTATATCTTATTGAATTCCTTGGTACCAAAATTCAAGAAAATTTTTGGGAACACAATTTGATGCTTAGGAGAATTTTTAGGAAAGATACTCTGGCTAATTTTAAATGAAATTTTTAGGCCCATATTTTAGCTTTCCTCTTTCTTGCTTTATACTAAATACTTTTCCTGAAATTTATTTATTAAGGGGAAATTTTATTTTTAATGCCTCGCAAAAATCGAGGTGTTACAATCCTAACTTCCTTAACAAGAATCTCGTCCCGAGATTCGGAAAGGCTAGAAGTAGAAGGTTAAAGATAGGCTTCAAGTCTGCATTTTCATAGATCGAGCTTGGCTAAGTTAGGGCTTTCTTGACAACTTGTCTTGACTTTATGATTGGAGTTGATCTCGCAGAACGGCGACGAATGAATTATGAGACTAGAGGTAGATTCTCTCTTTGATAATGGGATTATGATTCAATAGGTCTAGGTAAATGAGATTAAGCTTTCATTTCAAAATGTATCGTTCTTGCGATTTCATATATTTATATATTCATTCATGCCTTATTTTTGACATGAATGGTAATACAATCAAGTAACAAGAAAAGCAATCAACCGTAAATCTACGTCTACGGTAGCTCAGGGGACGACTCGATCACGGGCTCGCGGGAGACGGTTGGGGTCGAGGAACTTGACGGTCCGGCGGGTGGAGCACTGTGGGAGATCCTCTTGGGCCTCACGGTAGGGATCCGAAGGGGTTTCTTCTTGCGAGGCAGAAGAGGTGCGATCTCCTCAAGGTCCTTCTTCAAGTCTTTGAGCTGCTGGCGGAGCTGGGCATTGACCATGGCGCCTTGGCGTAGAAGCTCGTTCTGACGCCTCAACTCCTCTACCTCGAGAGTCAGCTGGGGGTTCTGCTGGACTTGTCGACGGAGCTCAGCATTCTCGCGGGCCAGGTTCTCCGATGAGTGACGGTAGAAGTCGATGGTGTCGTGCTGGCTATCTGCGTCGAGGACGGCCTCCGTATGAAGGTTGTCCATGGCCTCCAAAAGTCTCATGGTGCGGGCGATGGCGGAGTTGTCCTGAGGGAGGGAGTTGATGTAGATGCTGCGGTGACTCCCTGGCGTACGCATGGGCATGAAGCGGTAGATGGTGTCGCGAAGGTGGCAGTTGTAGACCAGGCGAAGCTCGGCGAGGGACTGGAGAGCGGCTCGCTGGCTGGCCACCACGAATGAAGGTCCTCCAACTCCATGGGTGTAGAAGGGTGGCTGCGTGGAGGAGGGGCGGATAACAACCGTGACCTCACAGTAGCTCTCGTTCGCATCGGGAAAGATCCCGTGGAACGCAGGCTCATGGGGAAACCCCAAGAAGTCGACGAGCACGCGAAGCTCGCGGATGAATCCGGCCTCGTCACGAAGAGTCTCGCTCATGGTATGGACCGGCATCTACAAAAGAGAGAAAGTTTTTGTGTGAAAATCTTGGAAGATAAGAGGATAAGTAGTTTTTGTAAGAAAATATAGTGGATTTATAAGTCCTAAGGTCAGGTCTGTTTGGCTTCCTACAGTCAAGTCGGCTCTGATACCATCTTGTCGCGCCCCGATTTAATAAATCAGGACTTTATTGAAATTCCATAGAAAATCAATAAAACAAGACGTTCATCATGCGACCACGTACAAATACGAGCAATCATTCACGGTTCGTAGACCGTATTAATACAAAAGTGAATAAAGATGAAGAGAAACTAATAAATCAAAGGGTCCTAGATGAACGCCTCCTTCCAGTCTCGCCTTGACTGGGTCGCTACTCCAGACCTTCATCCTCCTCGTAGTAGACGGGCTCTGATGTTGTAAGTCAACGGGGTGAGTACTGATGTACTCAGCAAGCCACCGAATGCAAATATAATGCAAGATAATAGCAAGGGAGATAGTGGCTAGTTTTGCGGAAGCAGCATATTTGTAAAGCATTAAATGTGAGCAATTTATTAGTACGGAAAAGTAAACATGTGTATGCATCATCATCTTCTAACTCGAGGAGTACGTTTTACCTCCCCGCACAACAGTCCTTACATGCCATGAATAACTCATCCATTCAAACAATTGTAAACTAACTGCGAGTAGTCACACAACCCGCCCTTGACCGTGGGCTCGGCTTTTCGAAAAGATTGATTTTACTCTGATCAGAGATGTACCACTGTACCCACAAGGCACGCACTCATCACCTACACCGAAGTGTAACGAGATGACCCATTTCACGGGAACTCGTGCCAAAACCTTCCATATGGTCCTCCCCGACTCAACAGCACCCTCTTATAGGTTTCATATGGTGTCCCGACGCGTCGGTGCCCCACCATACCCCCCCTTGAGCCTCCTTTGGTACAAGTCGCCCGCAGGCTAGCCCCTTGCCCCCTCCACTATGGTGCCGAGAGACGGAGTGTTCCACACTTCCAGTTAGGACTTACCCATTAGACTTGTGGTTGGTACGGAAGTGCTTTGCAACAGATCCCGCAGACCGGTCCTTATAGTGCCCCGGGTGCGACCGACCAGTTTCCGAGCTTGCACCCGGAACCCACCATGCTTATAACATACCTAATTCCAACAGAGTCTAGAGACAAGAATAACGGGGTATCTCATATACCAGAATCCATCTATCTACGACTCATTCTTTATATCCTATAGCAGTTGTGCCGGTACATTGGGCACTAGCTAATATTGTTATAGTAGAGTGACAAGGAGTTAAGGCTCAATAAGCATGGCTTGGGTTTGCACACAAGGACGGGGATCTAATAAATATAAGTGTAAGGCTTGATTATTGGACTAATGCAATATTAACCTATGAGTTATAGCGATAATTTATTAAAACATGGGCTCAAATATGATCAACTGTTTCCACAGAGGTGGTCGATGACTTGCCTTGATCAGCAAAGGGTGAAGGTGGAACCTCGGGATAGAACTCCGGATCTTCGACGACGTCGTAGTCTTCTCGATACGGAAAAGTAAATAAAACATTCAATAAACAATCCAAAACAAACAACCATACTAACATACATTTTTATGTTGGATTAAGTAAAGGAGATAGAGTCTTAACTTTTAGGGTATTGTTACTTAAACATTTAAGATTAATTTTTAATGAGATTCCTTAATTTTTATAGCTTGATATAATTATTCTTCCTAAGGGGGTTTTACTTCTCCCTTTTCAAAGTTGAAGTAAAAAGTTATAAAATGACCTTAATGTTTTTATGGCATTAATATAGTGACATTAGGTTATTTAGATCTTCTGAAGTTTGTTATATAAGTTTTAGGATAATTTCATAAAAGGTTGACTTCTTCTTAAATGCCTTAATTAAATGTCCTAAAAGGGCCTTTGCAATATTATTTAGTGGAATAAAGTGGACAAGACGAATATTCTATTTTTATTAAAAATAGTGAACTCAAGTGGTTAGGTTTTTCTGAAGTTATTATATAAGTTGTCATGTCATTTTTATAAAGTGTTTAACTTCTATTATATGCATTACTTAATTATCCTACAAGGCTTTTGCAATATTAATTAATAGATTAAAGTGGGCATAGTGAACATGTTTATTTTTGTTGGATTAAAGCTGTGGAATAAATTCATTAAGTCCTCTGAATTTATTGAATAAGTATTCATGATATTTTTGTAAAGGGTTGCCTCTTTATCCTATGAGTCAATCATTTATTTTTAAAGGGCCTTGAAAATGTTATTTAATAAAATGAAATGGGCAAAATGAATCATTATATTTTTATTGGCTTATAAACAGTGTAAGGGAGTCATTGTGTCCCCATAAATTAATATATATATTTTTAAGGATTTTTCTGGATTATTTAAATGGAATATTAATTAAGTCCTAAAAGGGGTCTTAGAAATGTTATTAAATAAAATGGCATGGATAAAAATGGTCATTCCATTTTTATTATATTAATAACAGTGAAATGGAACTATTATGTCTTCTGGAATTAATTTATAAATTTTAAGGGTTTATCTGAATTATTTATTGCAATATTAATTAATTTCCTAAAGGAGACTTTTCTTTATTATTTAATAAGATTATTATGTGCCAAATAAACATATTATTTTTATTGCATAAAAGTGTAGAGGATAAAGAGACAAATTTTCCAGATTTAAATTGGTGAAATTTGGAGTTAATTTGAGCAAGATATGAATTTTGGAAGTTTAAACTATTTTTCTGAATTATTTTTAAACCAGAAAACAGTCCCTGGTCCACGGTGAGCCAGGCCCACGGTGGACCAGCGACTGCGCGCGTGAGCCGGAGCGATCAGAACCGCAGGATCAAGATCCAACGGCCAGGACGCGTGCGGGGCGATTAAGTGAGATCGGAGGGCTCGGATTGACCGATACCGGTCAACCCCGGTCAAGGCCATCTGGGCCCTCGATCTCATGTCTTAATCGCAGCCATTCATCCGTGATCGTACGGTGGATACCCCGTCCGGCACGTTCGCGGCACGGGGGAAGGCAGAGGCCTTCGTCTCCAGCTCCGGCCGAACGGCGACGAGCCCCCACCGGCGTCGACGGTGGTCTAAGGCCCCGAGAGACGGCTGAAATGGGTAGAGGGAAAGGAGGGGAACACGGTGGTACCGGTGACAGTGGCGAGGGGCGAACGACGGCGACCGGTGGCGAGAAAAGGCGGAGGAGGCCTTCGGGTCCGACGACGGCGAGGCCCTCCGGCGGCGTCCTGGCCCAACAGAGTGGGGGCCGGGGTAGGGCGTGTGACGGCGGTCCCGGTGGTGGCCTTGGAGAGGGCGGCGGTGGCCTGGAGCATCGACGGGGGCTTGCCGGAGTCGAAACAGAGGCGGCGGGCGTTTTGTCGTCCCAAGGCCACAGAAATGCGTGCCTCAGGCGCTTGGTGGTGCGATGGGGTGCGATGAGTGTAGGGGCATATAAAGGGGCTTGCCGGTGGCGGAATAGGAAGGATCATCGAGGGAAACCGAGAAGGATTCCAAAGCTCCGGCGAAGTTTCTATAACTCTCGGAATGGCTTCCAAAAGAACGGAAACGCGTCAAATCTGGGTGAAAGGAGATCACTGATGAAGAGGGAAGAGGATCATGCGCTCGGTTTAGCGAATCCGGCCGGCCGGCGGTGGATTTGGAAAGGGGGGTCGCCGGATTTGGAAGGAGGGGATCCCCTTCCGTCGGGGAAGAGGATGCTGACATGTGGGGGCCACATGTCAGTGGGTGCTGGCGGAACCAGGCGTGCCGACAAGTGGGCCAAGGCTGCCAGAGACCGAGGGCGAACGCGTGTGGCTGACAAGCGGGCCAGGTTGGGGCGTGGGCTGGAGAGAGGAAGGGGGCGGTGCGCCGACCTGTGGGCCCGGGAGGTCAGCGAGGGATGGGCGCGGGTGAGGAGAGAGGGGTCAGTGCCGACAGGTGGGTCCCGCCTGTCGGTGGGCGTGGCTGGAGTGGGCTGGGCCGAAAGGCTCTGGGGAGGGAAAATAGGGTTGCGGCCCATTAATATTTAAAATTGTTTTTCTGTTTAAAATAATTCCAGAAATTTAATTATTTGTTTAAGGCTTGAAGCACTGTTGCTAAAATTTTGTAAAAATTCTCAAAATATTTCTTGGCCTCTAGTTTATCCCATAAAATTTTCAAGTCCAAATTTTGGATATTTGTCTCTGTTTGGCTTTAATAGGGCTCTTTTAGGATTTTCTTTAATAACAATAATTTCAGAAATTCTTTTATTATTATATTTCTTTTATTTTATTCTCTTTTAATTTTGAGGCTGTTACATTCATGCATGCCGATTCATTTTTGGGATGAGGCTTTTATGTCCGCAGTGTATTTGATCAATAGGACACCCACAAAATTACTCCAATACAAAACTCCCCTAGAAGTCCTATATAATCAATCTCCTGATTATAAAAATCTCAGAATTTTTGGATGTGCTTGCTGGCCTAATCTCCGTCCTTATAACTCTCATAAGTTGCAGTTCAGATCAAAACAATGTGTTTTCCTCGGATATAGTCCTTCTCATAAAGGTTTTAAATGTCTTGATCTCTCCTCAGGACGGGTCTACATCTCTAGAGATGTTGTTTTTGATGAAGAGTGCTTTCCTTTTCTCAATATGCGCCACAAGAATAGTCATCAGAATAAAAATTTGTTTAATGACTCTTATTCAGGGGGTATAAAACCGATTGATTTCATGACTAATCATGCTTTAGAGACTGCTAACAATTCTAGTGCAGAACTACAAGAAGACTCCGAACAGCATGAGCAGGTTGAAGAAAATGTAGCAGAAAATACAGAAATGCCTCTGTCGACCAACCAATCACCGATATGGCTATCGGAGTTTTAGACTCCGACCATGTGGCCGGTTCTGTCGGTCATTCAAATACCGACAGGAGCGAGAATCTTGCAGATTTTACGACTTCAGATGATTTATCTAGTTTGAATTCTTCTGCTGATGGGGGAGATCAACAGTTGGTGATGACGGTTCCACCAGGACAGCAGAATCAAAATTTCAGACCTGTAACAAGACTTCAAAGAGGAATCAGAAAGGAGAAAAGGTATACCGATGGTACAATAAAGTATAGCTTTCTTTTGTCTACAGGAGAACCTACAGACCTTAGGGATGCATTGCAAGATAAGAATTGGAAGGATGCTATGGTTGAAGAACACTCAACTCTATTGAAAAATAAAACCTGGCATCTAGTTCCTCCACAAAATGGTAAAAATATTATTGGTTGCAAGTGGGTTTATAAAATTAAAAGAAAACAAGATGGGGCAATTGATAGATATAAGGCAAGGCTTGTAGCAAAAGGTTTTAAACAAAGGTATGGAATAGATTATGAAGACACTTTTAGTCCTGTTGTTAAAGCAGCTACAATTCGCATTGTTCTCTCTATTGCTGTTTCAAAAGGATGGACTTTACGACAACTAGATGTTAAGAATGCCTTCTTACATGGACTCCTAGAAGAAGAAGTCTATATGCAACAGCCTCCAGGGTTTGAAGATACAAGTCATCCTAATTATGTTTGTAAACTTGACAAAGCCTTATATGGATTAAAACAAGCCCCCAGAGCATGGTATTCTAGGCTAAGCAGTAAGCTATGTCAATTAGGATTTACAGGTTCAAAGGCAGATACTTCTTTGTTCTTCTACAACAAGAAGGATGTTACTATATTTCTTCTAATCTATGTTGATGATATAATTGTTGTGAGTTCTAAACAGGCAGCAGTCCCTGCGCTACTAGAAGATCTAAGTAAATAATTTGCTCTTAAAGATTTGGGAGAATTGAACTACTTTCTAGGAATTGAGGTAACTAAAACTCCTGATGGCATTATGTTAACTCAAGGTAAATATGCAAGTGATCTATTGAAACGTGTTGGTATGAAAAATTGCAAAGCTGTAAATACACCTCTTTCTACTAGTGAAAAGTTAAGTGTGCATGAAGGAGATCCACTAGAACAAGGTGATGCCGCAAATTACAGGAGTGTAGTGGGTGCTTTGCAATATCTGACATTAACTAGACCAGACATAGCTTTTTCAGTAAATAAAGTTTGTCAGTTTCTTCATGCACCTACCACAGTTCACTGGGGAGCAGTAAAAAGAATACTCAGATACATTAATCAGTGCACTCATTTCGGTCTAAAAATAAACAAGTCAAAAACAATGCAGATTAGTGGATATTCTGATGCAGACTGGGCCAGGAATATTGATGATAGAAGATCTACAGGAGGATTTGCTATTTTCTTAGGGGATAATCTTGTCTCCTGGAATGCTAGAAAACAGGCAACGGTATCAAGATTAAGCACAGAGTCAGAATACAAGGCTCTTGCTAATGCTACAGCCGAAATTATGTGGGTACAGACTTTACTAACAAAGTTAAATATTTCAAGTCCTCCAGCAGCAAAATTATGGTGTGATAACTTGGGTGCTAAGTATTTGTCATCCAACCCAGTGTTTCATGCTAGAACAAAACATATTGAAGTTGATTATCACTTTGTTCGAGAAAGGGTTCAGCAGAAGCTATTAGAGATTGAGTTTGTTCCAACCAGAGATCAAGTTGCAGATGGATTCACTAAAGCCCTACCTATTCGACAATTAGAATTTTTCAAGAACAATCTCAACTTGGGAAAGTTGTGATTGAGGAGGGGTGTTGAAAGAATTGATTAAGTCTTGTAGGTGGCGTGAGTTATCCTGTGCGCATGCATCCGGAATCAGTTTGGCTATTAGGTTTGTTAGTGCATGCATGTGATCCGATCATTATCACATGCAGGTTTGTTAGCTATTTTTCCTGTATTAGTTGGCCAACGATCCAGAGTATGCGCACTGCAGTTTGTAAGCCATGGTAGCCGGCTGTTGGCACCGCAGATATAAATAAAGGTGCGGACCGAGCTCAAGGTACCGCTTTCCCATACGTTTTTCCACAGAGGCATCTGCAGGTAAACGATGGGTCTCGCAGCTGGATGTGCCTGTCAGCTAAACATTCGATCGACCGGTGCTGGCGGTGCACATGATCGAGCTACTAGATCTCGACTATCTTTCTCGAAAATATCACTTCTGGTACATGTTCCCCCCTAAAAATGGAAATCCTATGATTTAGGAATGGGAAATTTTACAGGAGACTGTTCAGTTTCTATAGGAACACCAATACTGCTTGGAAGGCTGATTTACCGAATCTTATGCTAAAATCTTGAATTTTTTAGTGGAGAATTTGAATTTTTCAGTGGAGAATATATAGATCTTAGAGTTATTTGGTTCTCAACCGTACCTTACAACAAAGCAAGATTGACCAAATTGACAAACAACGACAAGATTTTCTTTAGTTTCACATGTCAATGATTTATGCCCCGTTTGAATTGGGGTTGCTTATTTTTAGGGACTAAAGTTTAGTCTCATTTAGTCCCTAAAATCTCAAACAATATTGCTTATGGGGACTAAACTTTAGTCTATAAAGTTTAGTCCATAAAGTTTAGTCCATTAGTTCCTTGGAAGTTGCTTATATGCACTAAAAGTATCATGCACACTCTATTCTCATTTATGAATCTTTCATTAAATGATGTTTAGTTCCTACATCTAAATAAGAGAACTAAACTTTAGTCCATACAAAAATAAGCAAGTTTTAGTCCTTAAAAATAAACAAGGTCATCCAAACAGGACCTTAAAAAGGTATGACAAGATTTTCTTAGGTTTGCTAATGTGTGACAAAGAATTTAATAACCTTAATCAACTAAAACAAGTGTAGCAACCTTTGTTGAGAAACAATGGCTAGCAACCAAACAACCTCTTATTTAGCATACTTTCAAATGGAAGCGGAAAACTTTTATCTCTAAAAAATATTGGATTTGGAACTGTCGTGTAAATTTTTATGTAGATGATTAAAATGATTTATATAAAAAATTAACTTTATCTAGCTCTAACTTAAAAAAAACTAGAGTTGAGATCGAAATACACTAAAGCTAAAGTCATACCAAACAGCATCTATCGGATATATCTGCGGCACATTGATAAACGAATCTAGTAGAGTAATATAAGGCTATTCACAGTGGTGGGTTTCATAACACTGTTTCCTAAAATGCCACATCAGCTTTACAACTGAATGAAATATAATACCCTCTCTCAGTGGAGAGTTTCATTTCACTATTTCCTAAGCTAACTAGTGTAATTAAATGCAACTAGCTCTCATGAAATACCCTCTCTTTGATGAAACAATTTGGCTCTTAATGGGTGTTTCATTTCGTTTCATCCGTCTTGAAAACGGGGTAGCATCATGTCATGGTGATGACACTACTTCCTTCCCTTTCAATTTCTCATTAATTGAATGTCATGTCAGCAAAAAAATCTGATGTTGCATGATAATTAATACCATGAAACACCCCGTAAAACCCTCACTGTGAATAGCCTAATAACTAATGGGAACAAAATAAAGATGAGGCCAGGGCATGCAGCAGGTAGCTATCTAGCTAAACAAAATGTGCAGCTGCTACCTCTGTCCCAACCACTGGATTTGCAAAACATTTGTGCCAACAATTCAATAATCAGACAAGTGGTGGTCGAGTAGTAGCAAGCTTCAACTAGTAGTACTCATTCCGGTTCCTTAATTTTTGATGTTCTCCGCATATTCTTACATACATACCAAGGTACTGTACTAGTAGGTCTTTACTGCGCCATGCGATGTTGCTGACGGCTAGCTACTGCAGGACGACGAGACCGTGCATCTATAAATTAAGGAGAAGGACAGTAATGGTGGCAGCAACGCTCATGTGAATCCTTAGACTGATTCACCTACCTGAGTTATTATCAGTGCTCGCTACTGGCCGGCCGGCTAGCATGCATGTAGCAGCAGCTTGTGCTCTCGATCCATCCGTTCGTCCACTACTAGCTCCACGTACGGTATTATTGTTCCTCGGATGGCAACAGTTTTAATTGGCTCATGCGAGCCACTCTACTCGATCTTCCTGTCCATGATGAACTGATCGACGAACTAAGCTTGGAAGAAGAGAAGTGCAACTAGAGCGGCTCACCATATAAGTTCTTCACTTCAACGAAAGATTGCAGGAATGAAAAGTGTAGGAGAAATACTCGAGTGTAGGAGTCTGCAGGGACGACATTAATTAAGTAGTTTCCGGCCTACCGACCGGCGGCGTCGATCGTCGTCGTCGTCCAGAAGCTGACGTCGGTCGGCCGGCCTTATTATTACAGCTGGCCAAGTTACTGCCGTCGACGTCCTCATCGCCGGCGGGCCAGCAGCCAAGCCGATCGATATGATTCATCCACCTGACTGATCTCGTTGATTGCTTACGATGTGGCGCGTACTCGTACACACGTCACCATGGCCGTGCCGTCCACGTACTTGGTCCCGGCCGGATGGGTGTTATCCCGGCGACGGCGATGAGATCGACGACCCAACGAGTCGGCCTCGCTCGTCGACGGCGACTCGATCGACCTGGACGCGCTAGCTGCAACCACACCGATCGATACTTGCCCCACCGGAACATTCATTCGGCTAGCCGATCCGATGCAAACAAAAGTGAACCAGTCGTACCTGCGAGCCATGCCATTTCGAGATCAGCTAGCTAGCTACACTGCATTTCCTGCGGCAGCTAGCTAGAGCGACATGCATGCATGCTGAATCACACAGTACTGACGACACAGCACAAGACTAGCAGCTTAATTAATCTCTCCAACCAACCTGCAGCTGCTATCTGAACCTTGTACTCGATCTAGCTAGCTACCTCTATGTTCAGCAAAAGCTCAATTCGTTGTCGTTGTGGCTACCTGGCAATTCAACCGATAAAGTTAACTGGACCGATCGAATTTATAGCATGTCACCATTTAAATGGGAAACTGTTCTTTTCATTGGATCAATGATATCATATAATCGATCGTTCGTCGTCAGGCCCGTTGCCATCGCTCGCCGGCTGGAGTAGCTAGAGCTAGCTATATATATATATATACCGACGTTTGTCACAATATTGTCCGGCGGTATGATGCAACAGTTCGATCGTGCCGGTATTTAATAACCTGATAATCGCATATACCAGCAAGGTTTTTAATAGTACGGAATTGAAACCGTGATAGCCACATGTATCTTGGCTTTAGGGTTTATTTCTGCCGTAACCACCACTACTAAGATAGGTGACAATCACTACAACAATCCAGACAACTTCCGTCGGCCAAAGCCGACGGAAGTTAGCCCTTTCCCGACGGAAGAAGCTAACTTTCGTCGGCAAAAGGCTAACTTCCGTCGGTTTTGGCCGACGGAAGCGGGTAGACGGAAGTTAGCTAACTTCCGTCGGCCACCGACGAAAGTTAGCTAACTTCCGTCGGCTAAGTATGGCCGACGGAAGTTAATAAACTTAATTTCCGTCGGCTGATTTTTGGCCGACGAAAATTAAGTTTTTTCTTTTTTCTTTTTTAGCTTAACTTCCGTCGGCCGATTTTTGGCCGACGAAAATTAAGTTTTTTTTTTTTTTTGCTTTTTCTATACATTCCAGCAAATTACAACAATAGCAGTTATATATTCATGTACCACAACAATAGCAACAAGTATATATATATATATATATATATCAAATTCAAATGTAACAAATAACAAGTGTTACAAGAAATAAGTCAAAACTTCTAACTGTTCAAGATAACCCAACAAATGACAAGTGTATTTTGAAAACTGAAAAATCAAACTCAAACTTCTGAAATAAATACATGTTCCTGAATCCTTGACAGATAGACATAATAAAACTTAAGAAAATACAATGCTAGAAAAATACATTTAGCAACTAAATAGTCTCTAATATAGCTTGGAATCAAACTCCTGAATCTTTCAGGACCAGTTGTATCCTGCAAGACAAATGCAATGCAATATATCAGGAGAAAAAAATAAAGGATGTCACATAAATATATTGCTGATTGTTCTTTGATGTCACAAAAATTACATGTATCTATATATCACATATCAGGCTATCACCTAAAGTCCTAAATTGGGTTTATGGGGAAGTCTAGTTCTTGTGCTCTATTTACTGATTACAGATCACTTCAGAAAAAAAAATCAGAAACAAAACTCACAGCAAGATATGATAGATGGTACACACTAGATGATACACATAATTTTCAGAGCACAAGGAATCAATTCTGAATATTGAATTTCAAAACAGGAAGCCAAATCAGTCTAGTTTACTTGGACATAGAATTCAGGTTTAAACATTTTACTGGATTTGAAGTAAATTTTGAAAACAAGTAATATCTCAACATGGCATTCAATAGATCACAAACTAAATTCTGAATTCATCAAATTGTGTATCAGATCAAGTATGGTTTTCAGAATAGTTCAAACATTCAGTACAGAACTAGGAAACAATTCATACAGTTTAGAACTGAAAACAGAAAACTTATCAACAACTTTGAAATGGTACTTTTTGAGTGCTAAAGTCCAAACCTCAATAACAGCACATCAAACCATACTAGAGGAATAACAGACTTTAAACAAGTTCCAAATACTGAATATGGACTTACTGAACTTGTACCAAGCATTCAAACTTAATGAAGTAGATCCTTGGCACAAATATTAAACAAGTATTTAAATCAGACAAAGCAACTGAAAGTTAGACTTGCTTAAACACAGATTTCAGTTTGAAACTAATTACTAAAACTGAATTAAAGAACCATGTTGAATAATATTATGAAAAGCAACTACAGAAATCAGAAAAGATAGAACCGTGCTACTCAATTTCTCAGAAAACTATTCTTTAGTGATCCTGAAGCACCACTGAACTAGAAAAAGAAGTCAAATGAACATAATATAGACTTAATTGATTTGAAGAACTTTACTAGGGAAAACAAAAAATAGATGTAAAGATTGAAATGAAACCAAACTAGTGAAACTACTCAATCACTGTTTGAGTTCATCAAACATACAAACAGAGAAATTCAGAGCTAAACACATGTAACAACCTATTTAGCACAAAGTCAGCAGATCAACTTTAATCTGATTCAAAGAACTACTCAGATCCTTGGATAAACACTTAGACAGCTCATAACATTAATTCAGACTAGCATACATGCAACTCAAGATGATCAGAATCATTAGAACAAAACTATGCTGACAAAAATAAAAAGATGGCATACCTGACGTAAACTGAAGGTACCAGCACGGAAATTCTTTGCAGCAACAAGCTTTTCATAAATCTCCTCTGGAAGAAGTTCGCCGGTTTCATAATGCTTTGCAATGCTCAAAAGAGTATTCCTGGAACCGACATGACGACTATTTACCAAATAGATTCAAGGCTACAAGTTAAAACTAAATGATATCGATCCATCTTACTTGTGATAGCACCAGTTTTCCATGAACTGAGAGGGGAGCTCTACAGCATCCCATTCTATTCCACGAATACCAGCAACAAAGCCTTCATCTTGTTTGGTAAGCATATGCTGCAGCGCATGGCCAAATTCATGGAACACAGTTTCAACCTACAAAAGAGATGTGCAAAATAATTTGTTACCCTCATAAATAATCAGGATAACTACTGCTTTATCCTTCATATTTTACAGAATACATTTTTCCAAATATTAATTCAATAGAATACTTGGTATTTTGGAGATTACTGCCACAACTATCTATTTCTTACCTCACGGAACGTCATAAGACTGGGCTTATCACCAACAGGTGGGGTCTGATTACACACCTGTTGCGGAGGCGGACGGAGGCCGACCGGGCGATGCGGGCGGAGGCCGGAGGGACGGAGGCGAGTGGAGGCGGCGGAGGCCGGCGGGGCTTAGGCGGGCGGAGGCGACGGAGGGCGGCGGGGCGAGGCGGACGGAGGCGGCGGAGGCCGGCGGGGCGAGGCGGACGGAGGCCGACGGGGCGATGCGGGCGGAGGCCGGAGGGACGGAGGCGAGTGGAGGCGGCGGGGCGGGGAGAGGCGGCGGAGGCCGGCGGGGCGGGGAGAGGCGGCGGAGGCGGCGTGAGTGCGAACGGGAGATTGGGGAAAGTGAGGAGGGATGCGAGGTTGGGAGAGGGAGACCTAATTGACGGATATAAGTTCCGTCGGTTTTAGAGAAAGACCGACAGAAGTTACATAACTTCCGTCGGTTAGAAGAAAAAGCCGATGAAAATTATGTTAACTTTCGTCGGCCCGTCTAGACCGACGGAAGTTATTTAACTTCCGTCGGTTTTTGGAAAAACCGACGGAAGTTATTTTAGCCGACGAAAATTTTCTGTTTTCTTGTAGTGAATTAAGTCAGAGTCCAACGATGGAGAACATATATAGTTGAACAGCCGTAGTACACTGGTACGTATAGTTGGGTTGGTTCTCTTTAAATAAAGTTAGTAGGCTTTATTTGTTATACGGATTGAAGTAGCTACCACTAGAGCTGGGACTTGGGTCGGACTTTTTTGGGCCGGCCCAAAGCACGTAGGCCCGGCCCATACAAAACACGGCCCGGTACGGCCCACGGATGGGCCGGGCCAGCACGGCCCGTACAAGGGCCAGACTTGGGCCTGGAGGTTAGGCCCGGTGGACGGCCCTTAAAGTGGGCCGTGCATGGGCCGGCCCGGCCCAGAAAAGTACATGGGTAAATAATTCATATACCTTGTTATTACTATTTGAATATACCTTGCTCTATATCATGTGTAAGACAAATCAAAATTTGAGTCATTCATATATAAGACAAATCAAAATGTAAATATATATGCTCGAGAGCAAAGAAAGTAGTATTAATGAACTAGTATCATGTGTAAATTATTAATGAAATTTATTTTCCCCTATTTTTTGGGTTGTTCTATTATTTTATGTGAACTAGAATTTTCATTATTCAAAGATAAATTAAATAAATATTTTCATAACCCTGGTAAGAGACCGTCTAATAATGTTACAAAGTTAGGGCCGTTTTTGGGCCGGCCCGACCCATTCAGGCCCGACGTGCTTTGGGTCATGCCTGGGCTTGGCTAACATTACTTCGGGCCGACCCAGCATGGCCCTTAAATTTATTGGGCCGAAACGGCTCGGCCCATTTAGGTCCTGGCCCGAAGGGCCCGGGCCGAGCCGGCCTAGCACGGCCCATCTCCCAGCTCTAGCTACTACTAGGGAAAACAAGGGGCAGGGTAGTGTCGGGATGTGACCCTTGAGTGTGTTGTATTTAGGTTTATCAGATCAGATCAAGGATAGGTTAAGATCAGTATTGATCGACACATAAACAGTGGGTTTGATATAGTTATAGTTAAGCTCCAGATATGATATCTAGAGTTTATTTGTATCAGAACCCTTTTATTTAGGAATTGAGTATTTGAGTTTGGTAGGAAATTCAAGTCCTACGTGGGATAGAGTTTTGAAATTGTTAGGTTCACCTCCTGAGTATATAAAGGAGTCGAGACCCCCTAGGGCAACTCATCTAACTCATCATTAAGTTCTAGCATACATTTTCTTGCTTTCGATGCCCAAGCCTTGATAACTTAGTTGCGTCGTATTGTAAGATTTATCATCATAGTACACACCAAAATAATGGATATATGGCTTTTATCCCCCGGGATGCCTGAATCAGTATAAACATTGGCTCTTATATTCTAGAGTCGGCCATCGGGTTCGAAGGCACAACGCTTCTCCTACATATATCTAATCACCACGTCAGGTATCCCCTTGGGTGGATTGGTCGATGATTCACCGACAATTGGCGCATTAGGTAGGAGTCGCACCACTTTCATCAGATTCGATACACCGTCTCATTCATCTAAGTACTCTTGTACCCTCAACCTTAAGTGAATAAAGTTGAATTCTATTTTTTGCACACTTTGCATCGCACATTTTTTCACCGACTCGCTAATTTCGACCCATCTCAAGTTGGTGCAAAATGTTGTATGCCTATCTCAATTGGTTGTGTCCATATGGATTTACTCTGGATTTTGCATTAGCTACCGCATGAGCAAATAAGAGTTGGTGTTTGCGCACCTCCCGATACTCGACCACGTGCTAAGATCCTCGAGGCTCAAATCCTTAGCCTCAACTTTGCCAAAGTTTTTAAGGTCTCAAAACTCATGACACCTGATGTTGGGTTGGCGCGTAAGCAGCATCAGTTCCCCACGCTTAAGGCTATATGACTATGCCGGGGGCTCGGGACCTGACCATAGCTATGCAAAGGACGTTAAAAAATATAGTCTCAAAGCTCTCGAGGACTTGCATTGTCTGATGTTGGTAGGCATGTTTGTGGCATTAGATCCCTGCGTTGAGTGCTCTATGGCTAACCCAAGGTTTCCTCGGGACGCTGACAACTTTGTTACACAAAGAATTCCAAGTCAAGCAAAAGAAAGATTTCATTCATAGAAATAAAGTTCCTTTACAAAAGACTTAAACTAATCATTTGCTCCAACTTTTTATGGAGGCTACTCTTCCTGGGACCCTCGACTCCTCCAAATCTTCGACAAGCTACAAACGATGTTGAAGTAGTGGCCCCTGGATGTCGAGGAGCTAGTGGAGAATAAGACCAGGAAAGAAGAAGGCGAAAGTGAGTGCCTACAAGAAGAATGCAACACGATCATGTGGTTTGGCCACATCACACTGTATGGGTGGTCGGACATCATCAAAATACAATAAGAGTAGAGACACATGCTTGTCTTATCAACTAGAATGCATTAATTTGGACGAAGAAGACTAAAGAGCAGCTTTTCAAGCGCTTGGTAGAGTCCACGACGTTTGAACTCCCTTCGTGCTCAAGGACCTAGGCACTCAAAGTCTTGTGCACCCGAGACCTCATGTGCGTTGGGGCTTATATATTTGAGGACTAGTGCGCTCGAGGACTCTCAAACTCAGGTGCTTGCGCGCCTAAGACCTTGCTTGCTCGGGGGTTCGAGCGCTCGAAGACTAATGTGATATGATCAAGGACTCTCATGCTCGAGACCTCGCTTGCTCATGGGCTTAAGCGCCTAAGAACCTGTACGATCAAGAAACTGAGCCTCGAGGACTTCAAGATTAACCATACTCGAGATTGTCACGGTCTTGAGACCTCAACCTTAGCCTCCTCCTCCTAACGAGGCCTCCACACCAACAATTCCCCAAGGCAAGATCATCAACGGTTTTTGAAGAATTAAAACATATTTAATTTATTTTAGATTCTAACAGTTTAGATTGTACACTCAGATTATGAGAATCATTAGATGTAAAATCATAAAATGAACTAAAATCTAAAAGAGGAGTGAAAAACCCACTTCTTTGTATTCTCATTGGTTAGATATCTGCTTTTTTTATTTATAACAGAGGCACTTCCTCTGTACTAAAAACATTTTACTCTTGAAATAAAGTCAATAAATTATTGTTAAGAATAAAAGACTAGAATGTCACTTATTAATAATAAATTAATATTGTCAAGTGGTATGAAATGAGTATAGAAAGAATAAAATTTCTTAAACCAAGCGTACACAAAAAGCAAGTATAAATGAAATCTTTTCGTGACAAAACTGAAGGAATAGAAATGAATTATTTCTGTGACAGTGAGTAATCAATTTGCAATTGTCCCAATTTAACCAAACCCTTCATTCCCGGAATTTCCGGGTCCCATTTTCAAAATCCAAAATGCGAGTTGGAAATTTTCTTTTAAGGGAAACCGGAAGCTTCTCCAAATTAAGTCGCCGTATCGTACTACGTTAGAAGATCAAAATCACATGTGTTTAATAATTTATTTATTTTTAAAAAAGACAATTAAGCATATGTTTTTGGTTGGAACAGCATGCAGGTACGATACAAGACATGAGTCAATTAACGTCCGCATCTACGATGATATATGGTCGATTTACACATCCGTCTGATTGCAACAACTCTTGCAAATTCTACGAAATACCATTGTATATACTATATACACATACCGTGACAGAGATATGATGCACCGATCGATCGAACATGAAACGAAAAAAATACATGTTTAAAATGCATTAGGACTCAAACACAAGCACTGCACGGCATTAATCACTCTCGTTGTACAACTAGGTAGGTACTGGTCATCACCACATGCTGAAGAACAGATTGATCTCTCTCCTCCTGTAGCTGAATTGAAATGCTGAATAGCTAGCTTAGCTAGTTAGCTTAGCTAGCTCTCCTGTCCCTGCAGCTTGTTAGCTACCTGCTTCGTTCGTCCCTGCAGGCTTGCCCTAGCTAGCTAGCTCGGCGCGTGCGGGAGGGGTCGACGGCGGCGGTCGTGGCGATGAGCGAGCGTGAAGCGCAACACCGCCAACACGTCGTAGACCTCCCGGAGGCGGGCATCGAGTCGTTCTCGCAGCTCCCGTTCGTGCGGCCGAGGCCGGCGGCGGCCGGCGGCTCTAGCCCCTCGTCAATCCGGCTGTTCGGGTTCGAGCTCCCGCCCGACGGCGCCACGTCCTCTGGCGCCAACAGCGATGCCACAGCAGCCAGCAGCACTACGGCTGCTCCCGGCCAAGCGGCAGCGTTGTTGGGAGTGGCGGCGGTGTCGTCGGCAGCGCCGGCGGCCGCAAGTTCGAGTGCCACTACTGCTGCCGGAACTTCCCGACGTCGCAGGCGCTGGGCGGCCACCAGAACGCGCACAAGCGGGAGCGGCAGCACGCGAAGCGCGCGCAGTTCCAAAGCACCATGCCCATGCACACGCACTACCCCGCCCACGCGTACCAGGCCTTCGCCAGCTACCACATCTCACACCGCTTCGGCCCGGCGCCGCCGCACATCGGCCGCTACGACCCTCCGCCGCCGCCGTCGTACCCCTCGTGGTCCAACCACCACCTTGCGACTGCCCTTGCACCCACGGTGGCCGCCAGGTACTACGGAGCTGCCGGCTCCGTTGCGCAGCCGATCAACGGCAACCCGGTGCCGGCCGCCGCGCTCTTGCGGGTGCCCGCAATCGCCGTCGCCGCGCCACTGGCGCGCCCAGAACGGCCGGCGCGGTTGTCGTTGGCCGGACGTGAGGAAGAGGCAACAGTGGAGGTAGTAACAAGAGGGAACATACTACCCGCCGCAGCACGGCAACCTGCCTCGCGGTTGTCACGGTCGTCGTCTTCCTCTTCGTCGTCGGCGTCCTCGTCTTCGCAGCATCACCACGAACTACGCCGCCGGGCAGAAGCGGCAGAGATAATTCCTAGAGAAAATGTGAGTCTGGATCTCACCTTGTAACTAGTGGGTTAAATCGTACGTGCGAATTAAGAGAAATCAACTATTTTTCTTTAGTTCGTCCTTAATTTTTCGCCGCTGCACACTTCATTCGACTTCGTTCGGTTCATCACATCTTATTTTACTATGATAATCTGACTGGAATGCGCGCATCGATCGATGCTTCTTATGTTTATATCGTAATTAGATGTGGAGTTCATCTATCTACAAATTTTTATAGTTGGTTGAATGCAGCAACTAAAATACGCTGTACTGTATCTACAAATTAATTAATCTGAAGGAGCATAAATTGCAAGCTCAGTACAAGCACCTGCTACTGTTCATCGTCTCGCTCTCCGTGAGTGAGAGAAGCGCTTCATAACTTCCATTCTCGATCTGTACGTACGCGTTCTCCTGTACATCACGGCGTACTGCTTGCGTTTTAATTTATTGAGAGGGAAAATGAACGTGGTAAATGCGATTTTTTTAATTAAATTTTCAAATTTCTACGACAAAAATTGTAAAAATAGGTACCAGTCGGCACATGGATGGCCGACCGACGCAGACGTGGCACTAGTCAGCCCACCAAATACCGACCAGTACCTAATTTTGCAATTTTCTCAAAATGTCGTACAAATTTGAAATTTTATTTTTAAAAATATTATTTCAAAAAAATATTGTTAATGCAGTAATGCTGGATCCCTCAACATTTTATTCCCTGAAATACAAATATAATACAAAATTTACGGTACAATACACCGAAAATATTATAAATATTACTTCTTCCATATGTCCTGTCAACTGCCGGCTAGTCGATAATAGTACAGTTCTATAATTTTTCAAAAACACACAAAAAAATTGAATAAAAAATATTTTTTAAAAAAAAATCGTCATTAGAAATCACTCAACAAACACAGGGCCCAAAACGAAGGCCCAAGAAGCCTAGCAACCGGATCGCCAGAAACATGAGACCTGGCCCATCAGATTATTTTCTCGTGGAAATTCAGTTCCCATAATTTCTTTGGGAATTCATTTCCTTTAATTCAGCACTAAAATAATCTAAATCTTAGTCCAAGAAGAATCTAAACTTGAATACATATTAAAAATTAGGTTCACGTAGATAAACTACCAACTATTTTTTAGAAAAAAAAAACTCCTAAGATCTTCCTATATAGTCCATGTGGATCTCTCCTAGATCTACTCATGTAGTTTTTAAAAGTTTTAAGCTTACTCAATCTGATGAACTAGGTTTTCTTTCGCTGTGCAGATGAGTTGTTTCTCATCTTTTAGAGGATGATGGATTTGCGATGAAAAGAGGTGCGCCAAGAAGTTTTAGTGTAGAACCGATGCATGTGGGAAAAAAATTGGGAGCCAAAATCATTCTCTTCAAGTGAAGAGCAACATGCTCCAGTTTGGGGAACCGAAATTTTGGGATTCATATTGGGAGTCTATTGGAGACCATTTTTATAGCAAAAAAATCCAAAACTTAGGCCCTGTTTGGGAACACTATTTTTGGAAACTATAGTATTTCAAAAACTACACTATATTATGTTCATAACAATACCACAGTTTACAATACCATAGTTTTAGAAAAAGTGCTTCATATCAAAGTTTTCAATACTGTATATTGAGTACATTATTTATAGGAACAAGTCTATTTTTGGCCATCGAACTAAGGCTGAAGTTTGCTTTTGGCCATCGAACTCCAAAACCAGGAATCTTCGACCACTGAACTTTACAAACCATGTATAATTGACCACCAAGTCCTGTTTTGAATGGTTTCAGGTGGTTTTGATCGTCATGTTGGACTCCGTCGCCACATCACCCGCCACATCAGCTTGCTGACTCAGCTGCAGTCCACACGTCAGGTCAGGGGCCCTTCTTATCTCTTCGTTAGGTCACTCGACAGCGGCGCTGACTCATTCAAATCCTACGACGGCGCTAGGGTTTGAGGAGGGGCGGCGGAAGGGACGGGACGGGAGCCATGGCCACGTCATCGAGCTCGTCTTCCTCGACGGGTATGCTTGGAAGTTTAGGTGAAGAGTATCAATTCCTATACAGGCATGGTTCCCTAGATTACTTGTCGCCGACGATCTGCTATTGCGGGAACAAGGCGATGTGGTGGATTTCTTGGAGCGAAGCGAACCTAGGGCGACGCTACTTCACTTGCTACCGTTGACGCTACGCCACGCCGCCCTCTGCCTTGCGCACCGACGATTTGAGGAACGAGATGTCGTCGGGTGACCTAACGAAGAGATAGAGGGCTCCTGACCTGACGTGTGGGCCACAGTTGTGTCAGCAAGACGATGTGGCGACGGAGTCCAACGTGGCAGTCAAAACCACCTGAAACCATTCAAAACAGGACTCAGTGGTCAATTATACACAGTTTGTAAAGTTCAGTGGCCGAAGATTCCTGGTTTTGGAGTTCGATGGCCAAAAGCAAACTTCGGCCTTAGTTCGATGGCCAAAAATGGACTTGTTTCTTATTTATAATACTATAGTTTACTTTACAGAGATTTCAGATGGAGTTTCCAAACATCTTTCAGTATATAATACTGTAGTATTGCTCAATACTGCAGTATTACTTCCAAAACTACAAAAAATGTGTTTCCAAACAGGGTGAGACTAGGAAGATGATTGAGAATCTACTGGAGTTGTTGTTAGTACTCTATAATTGTTATATTTTGAGAATTAAGCGTGCGTTTGGTTTAACTTTTTCAAGTAGTTTTTTTCTATAAATCTAAAAGCTGATCTAAATACCCCGTAGACCAAACTAGATTCTAGTAACACACTAAATTTGTTACGTACAAAATAAAAATTGTCTTTATCTTAAATTTTGCAGATTCTCAACTCAAATTGGGATAATAATTATCAACCATTTCATTCATTAGTGACATACCGATTCTTTTTCTAAACAACTTTGCGGGTTTTTCATAGCTCACAGTAATTTTTTAAATCAATAACTCAACCAAACTAGTTATCCATTATACTATAAGATGGACGGAACCAAACTTAGGGGTGGAATCAATGTGTAAGGTGTGTTGTAACAAGATAACTTTAGATAGGTGAACAACATTTTACCAGTTGGTCTAAATACACTTCTCTAATTCGTGATTGTTAGCTGATAAATTTATGATAACTTGTTGATCTGAAACTACGAATCTAACTAGGCATAATGCACTTGAAATAAAGGGGAAAAAAAGAAAAGTCTCCACGAAAGACGCGACGCGAAAGAAAGAAAGCTTCGTCTCCCCAAAGAAAAGTTTGCACGCCGAGAAAAGTGTGGTTTTTTCGGGACTCAAAATGAGATTCCCGGCAACGCATGTGTAGAGTGTAGAGTGTAGAGCTACATGGAATACCAGAGGCACGCAGATGTATGTCAAATGTAGGGGAAATTAAAACCCCTTTGCACAAAAGCAACATTGGAAAACAAACAAAGCTGTCAAAGCATCCCATATATACACTCTTATACAGGCTGCAACCTCACCTCTCTCTTTTGATGTCTTTCATTTGCAAATTACATCATACCTCTGTGTCTTTCATTTGGAACCTGGTGGAATTTAGTGAGAAATTTCATCCGATTAACTGAGGAACTTGGGGAAATCGAATGATGAACCGTATGCAAATGTACACATAAAAAGCGGCTGTTCTTTCTTTCGCTTGGTTGGTTGTCAAGCGAGCGAGCTTTCTCGTTTTCGGCCCATTTCGCCAAAGAGATGCGCGCAGCTGACAATTTAAAAGGCCGTTCACGTGCCGTAATGATGGGATTTGTTTCGGCATATATTCCCGACAAAAAGGGAGCACCACACTCACTATCAGAGTGGTAGAATTATATATATATATATATATATATATATATATATATATATATATATATATATGTGTGTGTGTTATCCTACAACACAGGTGTAGCATAACTATTTTACCGAGAAATTTACTACTAAGAAAAAAGTAATACTCAATTGCTATTCTACTGAGAAAATCCACTACTAAAAGTAGTTGGTGTAGAATAACTATTCTACACACGTAGTGTAGAATAGCGCTACCGTATACACACACACACTTGAGCGCTATTCTACCCCCATGTGTATAATAGTTATTCTACACCGACTACTTTCAGTAGTAGATTCTCTCAGTAGAATAGCTATTCTACTACTGAGAAATCTATTGCTGATAAAAAAGTAGTACTCAATTACTATTTTACTGAGAAAATCTACTACTGAAAGTAGTCGGTGTAGAATAATGCTCCCGTATATATGTAGAATAGCTATTTTACTGAGAAATATATATATAAATATATACACACACACATACGGGAGCGATATTCTACACCGACCATTTTCAGACGTAGATTTTCTCAGTAGAATAGCAATTGGGTACTACTTTTTCTCCGCAGTAGATTTCTCGGTAGAATAACTATTCTACCCACGTGGTGTAGAATAGCGAAATCTACTACTGATAAAAAAGTAGTACTCAATTGCTATTCTTCTAAAAAATCTACTACTGAAAGTGGACGGTGTAGAATAGTTATTCTACAAACGTGGTGTAGAATAACGCTCTATTCTTCTATACGAGAGCGTTATTCTACACCACGTTTGTAGAATAGTTATTCTACACCAATCACTTTCAGTAGAAGATTTTCTTAGTATAATAACAATTGAGTATAATTTTATTCTCAGTAGTAGATTTCTCAGTAGAATAACTATTCTACACCAACGTAGAATAACATATATATATATATATATATATATATATATACATATATTGTTCATCCTGTCCACGGCACACGTGTAATGTTCAGTTATGTAATGAACGGTGTTTGAATCAAATCGAATCGCTAATGTCACATGCTCCTTTCTAACCCTAGCTTAGGTCAGGACCGATGATCTTTTACTTTGCAGAGGACAATTAGAGAGAATTTAATCCTGCTTAGCTGCCTTTGATAAAACTAATCCGCCCAAACTGCTTTTGCTGCAAAAGATGGATGAAGCAAGAGCGCTGACAAACTTGGTCTTTTGTCTGCGCCGGAGAATCCTATGCTTCTATCTTCCTGCTGCAGGCTTGATTCCCATAATCCCATGTGTTTCTCAACACCGACTCTCAAGTACATGTAATATATGTGCATCATTTGAAACGTAGGATGGAATTGGGTGGAAATCCTGCCAGAATTGTGAAACGCTCAGAATTGTCAGGCAACTTGAGAATCAGAGAATGTCACCACGCAGATGCAGGCAGTGAGTGACTGGCAACAAGTGAGCTTGTCAGCTACTACTCAGCTGCAGCTGTTCTGGTCAGAACATTCCATGCTGTAGTTCTCGTCTTCCCCGTGCTGTATGTGCGGCACGTATAGTAGCGGGCGGGCGGGCGGCCGGCGGCGCCACCGCGTCCGTCCCGGCAACCGAGGCGCCAAAAAGATGAGAAAAAGAAGAAGAGAACGTGTGCAAAAGAGAGGCCGCACCTTACCCTCTCCTCCTCCCCGGCGCTTTCCGGCCTTTTTCTTTCTGCTCCGGCCTCCGGCGTGCAAAGCTGACGAGACAGCCGTAGCTAGCCGAGATTTATATTGCAGATACTGCTTATCAAAATGAGAATTTTTTTTATGCAGGAAAGCATCAAAGATAATAGAAAATTTGTGACGGTAGAAGCCTCCTTTAGTTCCAATTTTCAATCCTCTCTTTATATATATACGGCATTCTCTCCATGCAACACGAGACAGGCCAAAGTGAATACTACGCTTCACTATACTGAGTAAGAAGGTAGCTGAGCTATCGAGATCCAGCTCGACGGCAATGGAGTTCTTGTCGCAGATGTGGTCGCTGCTGGGTCTCCTCACCATCCTGCAGAACGTGCTGCCGACGCAGCTCCTGTCCCTGCTCCACTCGCTGTGGCAGTCGCTGCAGGACTCGATGACGCCCTACTCCTACTTTGATGTGCCGGAGTTCCTCGGCTCCGCCGCCGTTGAGCCCAACGCGCTCTACCGCCATGTACAGCTCTACCTCCACCGTTCTCTCCTCCTCTCGTCGCCGCCGCCACCTCGCCTCACGCTGTCGCTGCCTCGCTCCGTCGTCGCTGTCTCCGGTGGAGGCCACGACGCTGCCGTCCCCGCGCCGCCGTCCGTGTCGCTGTCGCCGAACCACTCGGTGGCCGACGCGTTCAATGGCCACCGTGCCGTGTGGACGCACCATGCTGATACGCTCCAGGACTCTCTGGAGGAGCGCCGGTCCTTCTCGCTGCGTCTTCCTAAGCGGCACGCCGCGGCGATGCTCCCGGCGTACCTCGCCCACCTCGCCGCCGCGGCGGACCACCTGGAGCGCTCGTCGCGGGCGCGGAGGCTGCACACGAACGCGGCGTCCCCGCGTGGCGCGGCGACGTGGTCTTCGGTGCCGTTCTGCCACCCGTCCACTTTCGACACGCTCGCGCTCGACCCGGACCTCAAGGCGCGCCTCCTCGCCGACCTCACGGCGTTCGCCGACGGCAGGGAGTTCTACCGCCGAACAGGGCGGCCGTGGAAGCGTGGTTACCTCCTCCACGGTCCGCCTGGCTCGGGAAAGTCTTCGCTCATTGCTGCCATGGCGAACCACCTCCGGTACGACGTGTTCGACCTCGAGCTCACCCGCGTCACTACCAACGCCGACCTCCGCGCGCTCCTCATCCAGACTACCAACCGCTCGCTCATCGTCATCGAGGACATCGACTGCTCCCTACACCTCACCGGCGACCGTGGGGCCGGGCTAGCATCTAGGCAGCGGAACAAAAGACGCCGACTCATCGCCACTGCCTCAGACGACTCATCCGACTCCGACAATGACGGTGGCGACATGGGAGGCGCCGACAACCACCGGGCAAAGGTGACGCTGTCCGGGCTGCTCAACTTCACCGACGGCCTATGGTCATGCTGCGGCGAGGAGCGCATCATCGTGTTCACGACGAACCACGTGGACGGCATCGACCCGGCGCTTCTGCGCCCGGGTAGGATGGACGTCCACGTGCGCCTCGGCGCGTGCGGCGCGCACGCCATGCGGGAGTTAGTGGACCGTTACGTCGGCGTCCACGACCACGAGATGCTAGACGCGGCGTCGGGCTGCATACGAGACGGCGCGGAGATGACGCCGGCCGAGGTCGGCGAGGTCCTCCTGAGGAACAGGGACGACCCGGACGCCGCGGTGACGGAGCTCGCCGTAGAGCTGAAGGCGAGGCAAAGCGCAGCCGACGAGCCCCAGTGGGAGGACTCGGCGGAGGAGCTCTCCGACGAGTCGCCGACGAAGAAAGGGAGGAAGGGATTGCGGTGGGAGAGCAAGGTTAGAATCTTGGGAAGGCTCAGGAGCCTCACCAAGTCGGAGTCCGGCAGGAGAGGAGTTTAGTTTGATTTTGACTCTTTTCACCAGATGTTTCAGGCCAGCTCACGGTCAATGTCTAGATCAGAATTGAGTAAACCTGGTGTTCAAATCTCAAAATGTGTGTTCAAATCTTTTTTTTTTTGAAATACGTGGATCCGGTCTTGTTTGAAAGCCAAGGTCATCTATATTCCCGCCTGAACACGCTTAACAATGGAGTTCTGCGTGCTCAGGCGGGAGTAGTACTAGATAGGTGACTTTCTGGAAAATTCTCGTTCACATCCTGATACACCTATGATCTTCAAACAAGGAACAAAGTTGGGTCATATTGCCTATTTAAAAAAAACGTGTGTTCATTTTGAAAATCTAATGTATGGTTTTGTTTTTTTTTTTTTACAAATTGCGGCCCAGATCGCAAACCAGAACAGATTGGCCCAAACATGCCAGGCCCGGTTCAGACCAGAAATTGTTGCAAGCTGACGCATCCATAGCCCACAAGCAACTTGCAAGTCCAATCTAAGATTTTTTTAAATAACACATCTTTTATTTAAAATTTCAAATTTGATACACGAATTTTAGAATTTGGAAAAAATAGACTTCTATCGGTAATTGGTAGGCCTAGATCAATTGATGCTAGTTTTTTGTCGATGCTAGATATGCTTCGGTCTAGATCGGTCCGTCGATCTAGGATTAATCGGCTTAGTTCAACCCTTTATTGGTCGATAGAAACCAAAACCTACCGATTTATACGGATACGCGGCTTTTATTGATTTAGGACCGATCAGCTTAAATCGAAACTATCAACGGAAGTCGTCCGAGGCGAGAGGCACGGGCAGCGGCTGCAAAAGGCACGCCGGAATCCGTCAAGACCTCGCCGACGTGGCGGCGAAAAGTGGTCGGGATTGACCTGGGCTCGCACGCCCTAGTTGCCGGAGAATTCATTGCGGCGAGGTACGTAGGAACGCCAGTGAAAGCGTTTTGCCGGTCGCTGCAGGTGGATGGAAACATCACGGCAGCGACGACACCTAACCCTGGTCGGGATCACGGGAGGAAGGCTTCGTCAGATCTGAATCACCTGACGTTTATTTACCGTTCATGTGCACAAGTTTTCTTCTTTTCTTTTCCAATTATTTGTGAAAAATATTTGTGTTTGAGTAGTCTAAGGTCAGCTCATTCAGACTGGTACTTGGTAACTTGGAACATCAGCTGCAGACTTGCAGTTGGATGCTACCAGTACTGTCACCCACAGCAATGCACACATCTCATTCAACTGGTACTTGGAATCGTTGTTAGGATGTGATGTGAATCTTTGAGCATTTTTTTCAAAGTTGTGCTAATGATCTGGACCTACCATAATGTCTACATCCTAAACTGACCGAAAAGGCTTGATCATGGTCGGCATTTTTGTGTGCATGCATTCCTGCTTCCAGCACTACTAGTTGCTTACTCTGGTAGCCATTACGTGCTTCTTAATTAGAACCTACTGATAGAAATAGTCTAGGCTAAGTTGATCACTAGTCTAGATCTAGCAGGGTTCACTTAGGTCTAAGACATGGCATAGGTTCTTAGCTGCGCAAAACAGAGAGGGACATGGGGTGTGTACCTTCGTTGTCGGTGGCGGCCGGAGGCGATGACGATGAAGCCATGAGGTGGGATGAAGGAGCTTCCCACCGTTCAGTGCTAGGTAGATCGGGTGTGCAAAGAGTGTTGGGAGAGGGGCGAGGCGTGCAAGGTATGGTTACCTTGTAGCCGAAGGCCCTCTCCCCTTTTTATTTAGCGCTGGCGGCAAGGGCCCTTCAACCATGGGTTGGTTGAACGCCCCCGATCAGGGCGCGGGAGACCAGGAGGGCAGTTAGGGTGGCGCGAGTCTTAGGGGGAGGAGAGGGACTCGGCCCTCCCTCTCCTCCCGAGAGATCTAATCCTAACATTCTCCCCCTAGATCTCATCTCAATTCTTGACTTAACTTAACATTACCTCTATCTCATTATAGATCAATGCATAGAGCATGATGCATCACAATAGTCAGTTACGTACTATGTGACTCAACAGCTACAACACATTTCACTATTCTGAAATAGTTTCTAAACTTATTATTGGGCCCTTATAAATCCAATAATCATAGGCTTTCCTTTAAACCCATACCGGTTAAGTGTTCTCTGAACACGTTGGGTGGTAAGCTTTTTGTGAGCGGATCCGCAAGCATGCGCTTGGTACTTATATGCTCTAGACTTATAGTGTGATCTTGGAGTTTCTCCTTAACAACATAGTACTTAATATTGATGTGTTTGGCAGCACCACTCTTCTTGTTGTTATGGGAGTATAATACTGCTGGCTCATTGTCGCAGTATAACTTAAGTGGCTTTTCAATGCTGTCGACCACTCTTAAACCGAGAATAAACTTTTTAAACCATAGTGCCTATCCGGTGGCCTCATAACATGCTACAAACTCGGCATACATCGTGAAAGATACCGTCACAGTTTGTTTGGAGCTTTTCCACGACACAGCTCCTTTTGCGAGTGTGAATATATAACCTGATGTGGACTTCTCAGTATCCACACATCCCGCAAAATCTGAGTCTGAATAACCTACTATTTCAAGGTTATTTGTTCTCTCATATGTGAGCATAAGGCCTTTTGTGCCTTGCACATATCACAAGGCTTTCTTAACTCTTTTCCTGTGATCTATACCTGGATATTTCTGATATCTGCTAAGCATCCCGGTGGCGAAAGCTAAGTCAGGGCGTATACATACTTGAGCATACATTAGGCTTCCGACAGCAGAAGCATATGGAACCGACTTCATTTGATCGATCTCATATTGGTTCCTGGGACACTGAAAATTCCCAAACTTATCACCCTTGACTATCGGAGCAGGCGAAGGCTTACAGTAGTACATACTATATTTTCTCAGTATTTTATCTAAGTATGCCTTCTGTGATAATCCTAATACCCCCTTAGTTCTATCTCGAAGAATCTCGATTCCTAATACATATGAAGCTTCTCCAAGATCCATCATGTCAAAATGAGAGGACAAAAACTTCTTAGTCTCTAATAGTAGATTAACATCGCTACTTGCTAGTAGGATGTCATCCACATACAAGACTAGGAAAATAAATTTCCCATTCTTAAACTTAGCATAAATGCAATTGTCCTCTTCATTCTCCTTAAACCCAAATTTTCTAATTGTCTCATCAAATTTGAGATACCACTGCCTAGAGGCCTGTTTAAGACCATAAATGGACTTAGTTAAATGCATCCCAAATTTTCTTTCTCTTCTATGACAAAACCCTTGGGTTGTGCCATATAGACATTCTCATTTAGATCCCCGTTGAGAAATGCCGTCTTTACATCCATCTGATGTAGCTCTAAGTCATAATGTGCCACTAAAGCCATAATGATTCTAAATGAATCCTTAGATGAGACAGGAGAAAATGTCTCATTATAATCTATTCCTTCTCTTTGAGTGAAGCCTTTAGCAACAAGTCTGTCTTTAAATCTTTCAATATTCCCTTGAGAGTCACGTTTGACCTTGTAGACCCATTTGCAGCCTACTGTTTTGGCTCCTTTAGGAATTTCTTCTAATTTCCAGACATTGTTGGTACTCATAGACCTCATCTCATCCTCCATGGCCTCAAGCCACTTAGAAGAGTGAGGGCCTCTCATAGCTTCTTCAAAAGAGGCGGGATCGCCCTCCATTTGAATTTCTTCACTCATATAAACCTCATAGTCATCAAGAATAGCTGATCTTCTTACTCTCTGTGATATCCTAACGTTCTCTTGAACTGGGACATCATCATCTCTAATATCTTCTTGAATTGGTACATCATTTTCCATGATGTCCTCCTCAACTGGCACATTATTTTCTAAAACAGGGAGTTGTTCTTCTTGTTCTTCATTAGCAACATCTGGAACTACAGGCTCCTGAATAACAGGTACCTCATGAACAACAGGTGTCGCTAATGAAGGTCCAACTTCAGGTGCTGGACAGATAGGTGCTATCACAGGTATATGAAGAATTGGCTCTTGAATCATAGGAGTGGGTGCATAGACCCGCTTCTCTTCAAGGCTAATTTCTCTCAATACCATGCTCCCCCTGATCATAGCGTCTTCTAAAAAGACCGCGTGTCTCGTTTCTACAAACTTGGTATGTCTACCAGGACAATATAAACAGAAACCCTTAGACTTATCTGGGTAGCCAATAAAATGACAACTCACTGTCTTAGGATCTAACTTATCAATATTTGGGTTAAAAACTTTAGCTTCAGCTAGACATCCCCATACTCAAATAATTTAGAGAGGGTTCTCGTCCAGTCCATAATTCACACGGTGTCTTGGGCACCGACTTACTCGGAACCCGATTAAGAATATGAATGACGGTTTTTAATGCCTCCATCCATAAACCAACCGGTAGAGTGGAATAACTTAACATGCTTCTTACCATGTCCATTAAGATGCGATTGTGCCTTTCTGCCACTCCATTTTGTTGTGGTTCTCCCGGTGTAGAATACTGGACGACTATACCATTTTCCTGTAGAAACCTTGCAAAAGGTCCAGGAACTTGGCCATACGGGGTATGACGACCGTAGTACTCCCCTCCACGGTCAGATCTAACTATCTTAATCTTTAGATCATGCTGATTTTCTATTTCAGCCTTAAATATCTTAAATTTATCCAAGGCTTCTGATCGTTCTTTAATTGGTTAAATATAACCATAGCGCGAATAATCATCTGTAAATGTTATGAATGAATCATAACCATCTACAGACGTCACAGGAAAAGGACCGCAAATGTCCGTATGAATAATTTCTAAAACTCATGTGCTTCGCTTTGCATTTTTCTTAATTTGTTTGACGTATTTGCCTTTAATGCAATCTATGCATTGATCTAAGTCTGCGAATTCTAAAGGCGGAAGAATTGACTGCTTAACTAGACGTTCAATCCTCCCCTCGAAATATGGCCTAGGCGACAATGCCATAATTTCGAAGACACGTCGCTAATTCTCTTACGCTTATTTGTTTTGCTAGACGATACTGTCTCACTAATAGCATTTACTGAATCACTTAAGGACAAAAGATAAAGTTTGTCATGCTCGAAGGCAAGACCCACAACTTTATTATCATAAATAATAGAACATTGTCTATCGCCAAAATGACAATCATACGCATTATTAACTAAACAAGAAACAGAAATCAAGTTTCTTCGCATCGAAGGAACATAGAGTACATCGCGCAAAAGAATTACAAAGCCATTCTTAAATTCTAAAGGGAGATTTCCAATGGCTTCAACTTCTGCTTCGATGTCATTCGCCACTCTAATTGTTCTTTCGTTTCTTTCCAAAATTCTCGTCGTAGCGAATCCCTGTAAAGAGTTGGCAACATGAACAGTTGCACCTGAGTCAATCCACCAGGTGTTGGTAGAATAATCTAAATACAAGAATTCGTCTATACAAGTAATTTCATCGTTACCGTGTTTGTGCATCCACTTGAGGAAATCCACACAGTCCTTCATGTGGTGTCCCTCCTTCTTACAATGCCTGCAGACGCCTTGAGGGACATCATTGTTTTAGGCGCCTTTCCCTTTTTCTTAAAGGTCTTAGTATTTTTCTTAGGGGTAAATGTCTTTTTCCCCTTATCTTGAATCTGGTGAACTGAATCACCACCTCGAGCCTCCTTAATGCGTTCTTCCTCCTGAACGCAGTTGGACACTAATTTTTCAAAGGTCCACACTTTTGGCAGAGAATTATAATTGATAACGAAATGCTCAAAGTCCTTGCTTAGTGAGCTCATGATGACATGAACTATAAATTTATCAGTCATTGCTCACTCCATTGTCTTTAGCTTAGCAGCCCAGTTACTCATTCTTAGGATGTGGTCTCTAACGCCTCCACCACGGTATTTCTCTATGATAAACCTCTTAATTGTGGAGGCACAAGCAGTCTTTGATGAACCAGCAAACTGAGCATCAACCCTCTTCAGGTACTGAGTGGCTGTCTCACAGTCAGGGATTAAACTCCTGATTGGCTCCAAAATGGAGTTCTTAATGATCATGAAACATTTTTTGTTCGAGTGCGTCCACTTATTGTACGCAATGTCATACTTCATTCTTATAGGGGCAAAATCCTTCTGACGCGCGTCAAATACATCAGTTGTCTCGCCAGTAAGCATCACTGGCTCAGTGGGCTCAACTGGGCATCCTTCCTGCAAGGAAAGATCCACATGTAAGATGGCGAGAGCGATCAACAGACCCTCTCGCCAAGATCCATAGTTGTCCCCTCTGAGTTTCTCAATATTGTTCATCTGAGCAAGTAAGTTGCCTGATAAAAATTGATAGTCAAAAAGGGGTTGATTACAGGCATAAATGAGACATGCTAATTTAACGTTGGTCAAATCAGCATGTGAAAAAACTCAATAAATAGGAATTAATTCTACATCACTGTTGGGCAGAAATAGAATCAATTCATCTCAAAACACAGTGATTTTATCACCAACGTTGGTCAGGAGATAAAATTACTATACAAAATAACTAAAATAAATATTTCATTCTGTCAATTAAATTATCTCGTTGGTTCAAATTGAATCGACAAAACATAAACTTAATAAAGTGGATGAACTTAATATGTGATTAAACAGTGGTAGCACAGCGTAAGACTTAAAAAATATAACACATGTTTAATCAGCATAAATAAAACATTAGAAAAATTATTCTGAATTTTTTAATGACTTAAAGAAAATTTTATTCTCTAATTTAAATAAGACGTTGGTCTTATAAAAATCAGAAAACATCAAAGGAATGCTCTAAAAATTCTCATAAAATTCAGAATAATACTACTGAATGTGATGAAATTTACAAAATTATTCCTGCATCAAACTTAATTTTATCTGATTTTTGGGAAATTTTCTTATTTTCCAGAGAATAAATAAACAGAAAAAAGAATTTCTTAATTCTGGAAAAAATAAAAAAAATTCAGCCCAAACAGTGAATCGGCCCGGCCCAACACGTGCGTGGCAGTAGGCCGCCTGAGTCCTGGGCCCAGGCCAGGAATTCCACGCGCGCGCGCGCAACCTGGGCCTGGGCCAGGAATTCCCCTTCCCGCCTGGGCTCGATCGAGCCCACTTGATCCTGGCCGTCGGATTTATCCGACGGCCAGCCGCCACTCTCGGCCGTATAAAAGACGTCGCGCGGCGCCCCGGCTGAAAACCCTAGTCATTTCTCCCCTCCCGGCCCGAGAGCGAGGCGACGCGGAGCGCGAGCGGCGAGCGACGCGGCGCGGCGGAGCGGCGCGCGGCGGAGCGGCGCGCGGCGGTGGCCACCGGCGGTCGGCTGCCACCGGCTAGCTCGCCGGAGCACCGCGCTCACCCGAGGGTGAGCGAGGGCTCCATCGAGCTAGCCCGCGGCGGTCAACCTTACCGACCCGAGAGGGTTCGCCGACCCGGCGAGCGGTGGCGCGGTCCCGACCAACGGCGAGCGGCGGCGCGGTCCCAGCCACGGCGAGCGGCGGCGCGACGACCCGAGGTAAAACCCCGGCCTCCCCAAAACTAGGGTTAGGGCTTCGAAACCCTAACCCTAATTTCTAATTTTTTTGTTCTGTTCTTAATATCTTGGTGTTCTTACCCGAAGGATTTCTTAGGGGGGACTAGGGGATTTTTACTTAGGGTTTCATTTGAAACCAAGGACAACAGGGGGTTTTTCATTGGTTTTTCTCAAGTTTTTCTTAGGGTCTAACAGCAAGTAATGCGGGGTTCTTAGGGGGGTTTTGTAGGTACATACAGTACTTAGAAACGCAACAATGCCGTCGGATCAAGGGGTCCGACGCCTAAACCCTAGCTAGCCTAAGTCTAGTTGCTCTGATACCATTGATAGAAATTGTCTAGGCTAAGTTGATCACTAGGCTAGGTCTAGCAGGGTTCACTTAGGTCTAAGACATGGCATAGGTTCTTAGTTGCGCAAAACAGAGAGAGACATGAGGTGTGTACCTTCGTTACCGGTGGCGGCCGGAGGCGATGACGACGAAGCCATGAGGTGAGATGAAGGAGCTTCCCACCGTTCAGCGCTAGGTAAATCGGGTGTACAAAGAGTGCTGGGAGAGGGGCGAGGCGTGCAAGGTATGGTTACCTTGTAGCCGAAGGCCCTCTAGCTCCCCTTTTTATTTAGCGCTGGCGGCAGGAGCCCTTCAACCATGGATTGGTTGAGCGCCCCCGATCAGGGCGCAGGAGACCAGCAGGGCAGTTAGGGTGGCGCGAGACTTAGAGGGAGGAGAGAGACTCGGCCCTCCCGAGAGATCTAATCCTAACACCTACAGTACTGAGAGGCTGATATAAATCTCATCTTTTAGCATTTTAGAAGATGTTTGGTTTTGAATTTCACTTTGCCGCACGTAAGTAAGTTCGGCTTAAAATATGTGATAACATCAACTTAGACAAGTGGGTAATTTTATCGGCAAATGATTACTAGCAACTAAACATACCCTTACATTGTCCCAGCAGATCATCCAAATCTGAACCTCTGTATCCAAAACAGGTTGGCCCAGAATTCATCACTTCCCTTACGACAAAAATATGCAATTACAAATTACTAACTGTTTGATGGGGACTAATTCTTCATTGCTGAAACCCGGAGGATCGGAGCAATCAGAGCAAAGCGGCCGTGGGGTCCGGATCGATCGATCAACCAGATCTCCTGTTCTCGCTTCCCTCGGCCGGCCGGAAGCAACACGGCATGCAATAAATCGGGGAGCTCAAGAAAGTCTTGGCCTTGTTCCTCCAAACCTGGTCACCGCGTCGTGATGGAGCATGATGTGTTTGCCTGCCGGTCAGCTGGAGCAACGACGACGGCCGGCGGCGGCGAGGTTTTCGTCGTCAGGATCGGGCTCATCGCACGGTGGACTTTGGGAGCTGCGTGCCCTCCTGGTCAGTCGTCATGACGTGAGACGGGGTCGACCTGTGTGTTTTATAATTTCCAACCATTCTGACCTCTAATAATTTCTCTCTCTTCAGCACTAGAAGCAGATAGTAGACACTGTTTTGGTCTCAATTTTTTTAGAAATTTTGTAAGTTGTTACACTACCCTTTGCAAGTTGTGAAAATTTGCGTAATTTATTTGAAATTGCTCGATTGAATTTGGTTGATTTCACGAATCGAATCGCCAACTCTGTAACACAGCTTTTAGCTGACAAAAGTCGAAACAGAAAGAAGCAGAAACTGAGGTTAATGAGCAATATTTTTTCTTTTAAGCATCGTGTGCCGTCCACGTGTCCAAATCGGACGGTCAGATGCGCTGCCCCACGGATTCTCGCTAAACCGCTTGACAAGCCACAAAAAATCCCAAAGAAGAGAAGGGGCGAAAGGTGAAAAATAAAAGTGAGCGTATTTACAAACAGGTCCCTCGCCGGAGGTGGAGACGTCCCGAGAGTCACGAGCTCGTCGACGGCGGCTGCGCCTGCGGGCCTGCGGCCAACGGGAAGCTTCGAGGCGAGGAGAACAGGGCGGAGAACGACGAGGGCCTGTGATCCGGAGCGTCGGCGGCGGCGGCGGAAGCAATGCCGCCGGAGGAGGCTGCCGTTCTCGGCGCGGCTGGCGATGCGGTGGCGGCGGCGGAGGTGGTGGCGGTGGGCTGGGTGGCGTTTGAGGCGACGCGCTCGCAGGAGGGGCACATGGAGAGGGTGGTCGCCGGGAGGTGCATGTAGAAGGGGTGCACCGTCTTGAGCGCGCGCAGCTCGGCGAGCTCCTTCTGCAGCCGCCGGTTCTCCTCGGTTAGCGTCTCGCAGCAGCGTTTCAGGTACTCGCAGTCCACCTCCGTCTGCTTCAGCTTCGTCCTGCACGAGCCATGGAACACTTCTTGAATCAATTTGAGATTTTGACGGCGACAAATTGTTGTACACCGCGGCGAGCGAGCGAGCGAGCGAGCGTCCAGTACCTGGCGCGGCGGTTCTGGAACCACACCTCCACCTGGCGCGGCCGGAGATTGAGCTGCTTCGCCAGCGCCAGCTTCTGCTTCTGCTCGCGACACAACGCAACGTTAGCCGAGCGAGATGCGCAGAGCAAGACGACGCCGTCCGTTGTGTTCGATCAACAACGATGAGAGGTGTTTATGCTTACGGGATTGAGGGTGCTGTGCTCCTTGAAGCTCTCCTCGAGGAACGCGGACTGGTCCTTGGAGAGCCGCAGCTTCTTCCGCGCCGATCCGCCGTCGTCCTCGTCGCTGGCGCGGGAGCACGAGCGGTCGGCACCACCGGCGACGGTGCCAGCGTCGGCCCCGCCGCGGCCACCATGGGCGGAGAAGTCCGTCGGGAAGGAGCCCGCGCTGTTGTTAGGGGAGGACGACAGGTCTGCCCCAGCCGCATCCTCCTGCTCCTCCTCCGCCGCGCAGCCGCCGTACGACGGCGCAAGGTTCACGTCGAACCCGCGCGTCGACGCCTCCAAATGCCCTGAAAGCCAGCCACACATATCACATCAACACAACCCATTCCAACGCCACCATTTCATCACTCGCAAACACCACCAAACCCCATGCAGTGAGTAACACTCACTGCTCTCGGACGACGGCCATGTGAGGCCAAGGTCGGGCACCATGGGCAGGAGCGTGAGCCGCACCGTCGGCTCCGGCGAAGAGCCGCACCTCCTGACGGCAGCATCCGCCTCATAATCCCTCCTCCTCACCTCCACCTCCGCCTCCGCCGCGCCCTCCTCCCTCCTCACCCCCACCCCAATCCCAAGCCCAAGAACCAGCTCCCTCCCGGCATCAGCCATGGTCTCCCCCAAGCTCAGCCCCAGCTCCATCACAAACAACTAGCCGGATTAAAATGGAACCCTGTAACCGCGGAACGACCGCGAGGCTTTATAGCAGCAGCAGCAAGAAGAAGACGACCTCCCCGCTCGCGCCCTCGCTTGCTCTCCCGGCTCCGGCGCGTATGTGAAGTGCGTGATAATGGCGGGCTTTGACCGGTTGACGAGGCCGCAGCCGCCACCCGCACGTGACGCCGGAGGGGGAGAAAAGAGGAGGCGGCGATGCAATTGTTGGTCTCGCCGGGGTTCTCCGTGAGAAAAGGGGAAACTGGATCGTTGGCAGCAGAAGCAGGCGACAATAATTACCGTAATCATCACTGAGGTTACGTAAAATTTCCCCTTTTATAAATAGCACCCGCAATCTTTCTCAGAAAGCTGACCACGCAGCAGCTGCTTCTGCCACTGCGTGAGATGAATCCGCCTAATTTTCCATCGATTTTGATTTCTTTCTCGGCGACCATTAGAGACAAGCTTGTTGCTGCCATTAGTAGCATTTACCCCGTTTATATTGGGGTTGTTTATAATTAGCGACTAAAGTTTAGTCTCATTTAGTCTCTAAAATCCTAAACAGGATTACTTATTGAGACTATACTTTAGTCTCTAAAGTTTAGGGACTGTTTGGTTCCTTTAGTTCAATAACTAAAGTTTAATTCATGGACTAAATTTTAGTACAGTACCTGTTTGGTTTTATGGACTAAAATCCATAAATATAGTTAATAAAGACTTTTTTACCCCTGTTTTCTATCACAGTAGTACCCTTGTTTAGCGCCATTTCCAAGGAGCCAGCTTGCTCTACAGGCCCAAAGGTGTGGCCGACAACAGATGAACCACCCCGGTTCACCATCGATCCCCCAAGGCTCCCCTTCTGCCTCCGCGAGTAGCCACTGCTCCCCCACGATGACCTCCTCTGGATCCATCGGATCCAGATCCAGTGTTCATGGACCTCGACCAGCCACCTACACAGTCTCCACCATGACCTCTTCCAGGTGCATGAGGGGGTAGGCCATGGTCTTCTCCAACATCATCCACTTGGAGGAATTCTTGGTAGGAAAATACATTGGGGAAGCCGTCGGCCTGGGAGTTGAGGTCGAGGTGCTCCATGTGGCGATGGGGAGCAGAGAGGGAGGAGGCCGTCAATGAGTTGAAGGGGATGAAATCCTCTTCGTCACCGGCGTCGTGGGAGGGGAAGACGTCACGGTTGTTGTCCATGTGACGATGTGGTGGATCCAACGTGTTGAGAAGCGGAAGCGATGGATCCGATGTGTTGAGGAGCGGAAGCGATGGATCAGGCGTGTGGAGGTGTGAAGTCGATAGATCTGGGGAGGGGATGACCGGAGGCGATGGATCTAGAGCGGAGCAAGCGGCAGAATCGACCGGAGCGGAGCAACTTGCAGGAACGGGGAAAGAATCAGAAGTGTTGGGTGAGGGACTGCAGGGGCAAGGGCAAAGCAGTCCCGAATCACTTTTAGTCCATTTTAGTCCGATTGAAGTGGACTAGAGGACTAAAAGGTTTAGTCCAAATTTAGTCCACTTGTTTAGCATTTTATGGACTAAAAGTACTACAAAATAGAGGACTAAAGTTTAGTCCTAAGGAACCAAAACATTTCCTTAGTCTATTAGACCTTGTTTGGTTCTTTTACTGACTAAACAAGTCGTTTTGCATTTTATTGTGCATTTTGGACATCTATACCCCTCAAGTAGTACTATTTCTTTCTTGTTTTTCGTGTTATGTTTACTCATATACAATATTTAATAGGGGCAAACAAGGAAAATACACACTAATTCAGGACATGTTTGGATCAAGGGCTAAAACAAAGTGACTAAAAAATGGGCTAAAATTTTAGTCACGCCCCGTTTGGATCCAAGGGCTAAAACATTTATTGTTGTGTATAATGACTGAAATATCCCTCATTTATTGCTCTTGCTTTTTATGCATGCATGCATGGTGGGGGTATGGGTGGAAAAGAGGCATTTTAACCCCTCTTTAGCTCCTCATTGGGGGCTAATGGGCTAAAAAATTTTAGTCCCTTTTTAGCCTTGCTATTTGGATTTTTAGCCTCAAAAGTGACTAAATTTTAGCTCCTTATGCTTTAGCCCCTGGATCCAAACAAGCCCTAATTGCTCCTTAGTATGTGAAATCATGTCCAAAATAACTTGTTTTTGTGTACCGGAGGGAGTGCATGTTTGGTTCTAGGAACTAAAAGTTATTAAAGCAAGTGAAAATAACCAAACTATTATTAATAAATGCCCATAGATAGTGTTTTTCTCACCCCGAGAAGCATTAATGAGGGCAAATCATATCAATAATCTTTTAGGGCATGTTTGGTTGGCAACCACAATTTGCCACGCCACAAGTGTGGCAGCCACAACTAGGGGTGAGGAAAATTGTCGCCACACTTTGTCACACTTTTTCCAGTGGAAAAAGTGTGGCAAAACGTGACTTTGTTTTTTCTCGCCACACTTGTGACGTGGCAAATTGTGACTGCTAACCAAACATGCCCTTAGTCCTTTTTAGCAACCTCACGGGGACTAAATGGCTAAACTTTAGTTCATAAAGTTTAGCAAGGTGAAACCAAACACCCCCTTAGTCCATTTTTTTTTGAGAAAAGAAAGGGGGTGTAACCCTTTCCTGTTTCCATTAAAGAAACCACAGTGAAGGTCAAACGCAAATACAACCGAGTATTCAGACAAAAGCAGCGGCAAGATCACAGCATGTGACAGCCAAAATTACCAAGTCTACTTATTACAGCACCAAAGGCCCAAAACATGAAAAGACAATCATCTGATCCTGCCTACCCAGAACCAAAATGTCAAGCTAAATAGAGACACAGGACAACCCACAGGGGTACCAAAACCATCAATCACTGATCAGGTTTCTTGCGAGATTCCAACCGCCCTTAGCGAAGATCTCCTTTACCACCTGCTCGATTAGTCGTACACCCAACTCCAGCTTTCTTCCCCTTTCCTCCGACCTCTGTAGTATGGACCACGACGAAATCTAGAAGCATATAAGATTAGCCAGCTCAATTGGATCATTTATACTTTTATTTCTGAAGAATACGTCATTTCTGACTTTCCATATACTCCACAAGATTGCCGCAACCCCAACACCAGCCATTTTCCTATCATTCCTCTTAAGTCTCCGAAACCAGTTTTGCCAGAGATGTTCCATATTTGCAAAAGGGCCAATGTTAAAACACATCTTCATTTATAAACCCTAATTAAATAATGTTTAATCCTTACATCTAAACAAAAGAACTAAACTTTAGTTTTTACTAAAATAAGCAAGGTTCTCCAAAAATGACCTTAATATATGCTGTGTATTTTGTTCTCTCGGGCTGTATGCATCATGCATGGAGGGTTAATGATTGTAATTAGCTCGTATGATTTGCTGGAATGAGCGAACAGTCATACACTGTACAGGTGACAGACAGAAAGGTCGAGGAGGAATGCGGAAAATTCTCTTGTGATCTCCTCTGCATGCAGCCATGATTACCGCCTTCAATTCCTCATCCACCGGCCAGACCAGGCAACATCATCATCATGCATGTGTGGCTGATGGCTGCATGCATTGCTGTGCCTAGCTAGCTACCTGCCGGTTAGCATGCCATGCCATGAACCGATCCATGGGGACAACGGCGATGGGCCGGCCGGGGCGGGGGCGCGGGACCGCTGCCCTCGCTCGCCGCAATCATGCGGCATGATATGGCTCTAGTACTGCATGCGGCCGGCCGGCCGGCCGGGCGACGTACCCGGCGAGCGAGCGAGCGACGCCGTGCCCCCGACTGCCGCTGCTGTTAGCTGCATGCCATGATGCCGATGATGATGGCCTGCGGTTGGGGCTGATGTACTGATGTCGCGTGTGATCGGTATCAGGATGCAATCATCCGTGTCGTCTGCAGGCGTACGTACGTACGACATCGGGGTTCCTTTAATTTCACCGCGAAAAGTGGTCACTCTTTGGTGTTTCTACGAGGAGTACTGTATATCGTAGTATCATGGCTCTCGATCATGCCGCTCGCTCAACCTAAGGATGCATTTGGGGATTTGAAAAATAAAATGGTCCATATTCCTTGCAGCTCTGTTTGGATGGATGGAGAGCTTTGATCTGATCTCCAAAAGCCCGAAATGATGATGGTATATAGGCTAGCGTGTGGTTAGTTTCTATTTGTATCATGAGATGATAGGAATCCAATGTAGAGATGGGTAAAACATACTTGACCGCGTGTAGCACAATCAACGAGTTTTGAGCAATGTCATCATCCATGCTTTGTACGGCCGGCCGGGATTCTGATATCAAATTCGTGATCCGCAATTTATGCTCGAATGTTTCTTATGTTTACGTACTCATTCCGGTCTACTAATAATAATTTTTTGATGTTTAGACTAAAGTGCACAAATATTAGTAGTCTCGTCGGTCCAAGCGTTTTCTCCTCCATTCTACCGAAATGTTTTTCTTCTCAGCAATAAAAACGCTGGCCTCCCTTCCCGCTGAACGACCCCCTTCCCGTCGAACGCTACACCCATCCGTTCACATGGACCCGACGCCTCCCACATTTCCATCGTTGAGTCTAACCCGAGCTAGTAGTACTGGCGTAACACCGGCTCGGCAAGGCAAGCTACGCATGAGGCGGCAGTTCCTCATGGATCGACATCCCAGTGTGTGTGACCATCACATCAGAGGGATGCCAGGTGCCAACTCCTTCCGACGACAATGAAGGCGAAGTGGTTGGTCTGCCAATGTTGAAGAAAGGGTGAAGGAAGAGGATAAGATAGACACCTGAGCCATTGTTTTGTTTAGGAGTTTTTTTTCTTCTTTTGTTTGTTATAGCCATACGAAAGAGTAGAAAAAAAGAGCGCGAGAGGAGGTGATGTGGCATAAAGAGAAAAAAGAAATGTGTCATAGTCAAAACTCGGAGCAACCACCACCAGAAATCGAACTTGGGTGACATCTGACCAAATTGTGTAGTCAGTCGAGACAACAAAAGAAGATTAGATAGGAAGAACAAAGAATCATATTTAATATCGCATTGGTATACATAATCCTGTCCAAAAACGACATATATTTGTACACCAGTACTCGATTAAATTTTCAGCACATCGGTTTTCTAGGCGATTTGTATTCCACTTTATCGTTGGGGATCAATTCATCGTAGTCTATGGCTTGTACTAAGGGTCCTAATTCTCTAACTAGAATAATTTCTTAGCGTTATTTTTTATTATCGTGTCAATCAAAATAATAGCATGATATGTTGTGAGTAATTTTAATTTATATTGCAACACTCGGCCTCTTAAACAGTAAAAAGTAGATAAATTATAATATGATGATATTAATTTATCATCAAGTTACAACACAGGAAATTATACGGACAAAACAATAAACCTTAGTATGAAAACACTCCGAAGTCATTCTTTCGGTGGTCCTACGAACTAGTATGTTGCCGACATTTCGAACCGAGTTTATGTGTTAATGATTTGAGAGCATGAAGGTATATCGTAGGACAAAACTAAGAACGTGTATCTATGTAGCCATACTTTGGACTTGTTTGAGGGAGCTGCAGATTCTCAGAATCAGCTAGTCCAAGTATCTAGTTATCTGGTTGGAGTAGCTAGCTGTTGGGTGGGTGGGTTTTATTCAGTGACATAGTAAGTAAATAAAAATCTACAGAATCTGGAGAAGCTGGGGTTAGACAGCTTTTCAGCTACTAAACTTGGAGAGACTAGCTGCTTCTGCAGATTTTGAAAATCTGGACTACCCGAGATGCTGTTTGGGGGAGCTTCTAGATACTAGAAGTATCTAGCCAGCTAGAAGCTCCCCAAACATGGCCTCTGTCACGTCTTGTTAATCTAGTTAATGTTATAACTGAGTAATGCTATACTTTATTACTACTTTTGCCCACTCGTCATAGATGAAGATTTTAGGAAATCATTATCATACTTGTGGCCTAGAAATTGTTAACCGCACATTATGCCGTATGCCACTCGATCGGCAAATTTGACTGTGACAATGCATGGTAGGCATCAATCAAACAACTCCTGTACATCGGCAGCAGCCGCAGTTCCACCATTCGATCGCATGGCATGTGCGACGCGAAGGGAGCCATCCTAAATTCCTCTGCCATGCCATACCACGCATGTCGCTAGCGGCGGCAGGGCCACGAGACGAGACCACGACCACCACGTGCACTCGTACGACGCGCCCGGCCACCCCGGCCGAGCGGCCGGCCGGCTCGCTCGCGGCCCGCGTGCACCGTGCTACAGGACGACATCACGTGGCGCGGCCGCAGCGCGGTAAATGCACGCCCGCTGCCGCCTGCGCCTCCTCTGGCCACCGCCACCGAGAATTTATTGCGCGCGATCGCGCCATGGGCGGCTGGGCGCCCGCCCGTGGCATTTATCGCGGCCTCGCGGCGGGGCGCAGCGCGGAGGAGCAGGCGGGCACCACCCATCCACCTCCTGCCTGCGCAGCGCAGCGGCAGCGGCAGCCGGCAGCTAGCGTTTTCTCTGCCCCCGCCCGCATCCAGCATCCAGCTGCATGTATGTATTCTGGTCAGCTGGTGTGTGCTAGGCTTCCGTCTGTTTTGCCCCTGTCCGACCAGAGCCGGGCCGCCGGCCGCCTGCGCGCACACGCCACTGGAGCTAGCTACGGCTTTACTCGAGGCTTTGCTACGCTCACGCGGACGTGGTGAGTCTACTACCAATGCGGTGTACGAGTCGTTAATGGAGGCACGAAATTGATCCGGTCTGACGACCCAACGACTCAACGTATTTTACATTTGTACGTTCTCGTCTTCAAGCTGCCATGTGCGACCGAACCGGTACGTCACAGCAACATTTCAAGCAGTAAAACATTCCCAAGTACTCTTGTGTACGAGTCCTTAATGGAGGCGATGAAAAACATTCCACGAACAATTAAACACGGCCTAGTATCATCTACGAGTCTGAATCTTCGATGGTTGTAACACCCGAATTTTTCAAACCGTGAAACTATATTTTCAAACTAATTTTTAATTTAAAATTTATTTAAAGGATGAAAAGCTTTGCAAATTAAAACCTTTAGATAAACCATTGAATTTTGAAAATTACTATTTTTGTTAGGGTCCTTAAACCTTAAAATATTTTATAAAATTATTTTGGAAATTTTCAGAATTCAAATTCTTAATTTAAACTTCAAAACTATTTTTCAAAATTAAATTAATTCGAAAAAGCTTTTTAATCCTTAGTGGGCCGCGTCCTCCTTTCGGCCCAAGCCAGCCCGGCAGCCTGCCTCTCCTCCCCTCTCTCTCTGCCGCGCGGGGCCCGCCTGTCGGCGCCTCCCTCCGCGCCAGCTCCCTCTCCCTCTCTCTGCCGTCCGGCCCCACTCGCCAGGCCGCCCCCTCCGCCTTCCTCGCGTCGGCCCTCTTTTCTCTCCCCGCGCCGCCGCAACCGCCGCCCGAGTTCGCCGGCGCCCTCCCCCGCACGCCTCGGACCCCCACTCCCCGCCTACCCGGACCCTTTTTAAGCCCCTCCACCGAATCCGTGGCCCATTTTCGCTTTCGTCGCTCCATTCCGCCGGATTCCGCCCTCCCGTGAGCTCCGCCGCCGTACCTTCAGCCACGCGCCGCCTTCGCCGGAGACCGCCTCAGCCCCCGCCACCGACACCTCCGCGCTCCCCGTCGTGCGAGCCACCCCAGCCCCGCCTCCCTTCGGCTTCCCCACCGCCGGAAGCTCCTCGCCGCCCCGGACCCGAAGCCGCCGCCGCCCCGAGCTCGCCGCCGGCCTCCTCCCGCCCCAAGCTTCGCCGCCCTAGGTATCTACCGGTTCCCCTCGCCGTGCTCTATCCGTTTTTGCAATCGCCTTAGGCCTAGGGCAACCGCTCGCCGTCATCGCCGTTCGCCGCCGTTGGACGGAGCCGGGGAAGACAGTCCCCTGGGCGCCGCCGTGCCGCCCGCGTGCCGGACGCGTGGCCGCCCGTCGATCTCCGATCGGACGGTCCGGGCTGGCCCGGTCCATGGCCTAGGCGCACGGGTGCGCCGTGCGCCCGGTTCGCCGTGGACTCGCGGTGCGCGCAGTCTTCGATCCACCGTGAGCCGCAGGACGCGTGCGCGTGGTCCACGGTCCACCGTGGACCGTTAACGATAGGATTAGGTTTAAATTTTGCAGAATTCTGTTAATTCTTGTAAAATGCTTTAAAAATCCAAAATAACTCCGATTGAGCCCATTCAAATTTCTAAATGTTCATAAAATTATTTTCTACACACTGGTGTAATTATTTTGTACTGTTTACATGGAATATTGTACTGTTATTTATTTGTTTTGTTCTTTCGACGCGTTGTAGTCGTAGTCGAGGCGACCGACGAATTGCCGATTGCCGCCGAAGACCCGAATCTTTGCTACGAGGACCAAGGCAAGTCACCGGACCCTCTCGTGGACATAGTTGATCATGTTGAACCTATTTTTTTTGCAATAATTGCTATAACCCATAGGTTAATAACTGCATTAGCGAAAACCTGTTCACTCGTTTATTTATTTATTTAGCTAATGCATAGCTTTGCTCCCTGAAGTGTTAACCCAAGCCATGCTTGTATCACCGTCTCCTTGTCGCCAGTGTCGCTTAATAGTTAGCGCTATATATACGAGGCGCATTAAGAGCTAGCTTAATTGCTATTACTATTAGTCGTCAGGTGGATCATCTCTATATCCTTGTTATATCTCGTCTCGTTGTGATTCTGAGTTGTGATTCATGAAGCGTGGAGAATGGTGTTGCATTGAGCATGGTGGGTTCCGGGTGCAAGCTAGGGCATTGGTGGTCGCACCCGGGGCACTATAAGGACCGGTCTGCGGGATCTGTCGCGAAGCATAATCGTGCTAGCCACAAGTCTAATGGGTAAGGCCTAATTCGAAGTATGGGTCGATTCAGCTTGATGCACCGAGCGGAGGGGACAAGTTCACTTAACCGGGAGTGCCAGGTGGTGGCTTGGTCCGACGAGGCACGAAAGGGGGTCGCACGTCTGCCAATCGGGGTCTACCCATGATTTTTGGGTGAGATCTCAGTGGAGCGTGGGCGAAACCTGGTGTGGTTGTCCTCTTGCTGAGTCAATCCATATGACGGGTTTTGGCGCGAGTTCCTTCGGGGTGACGTGGTGTCATCTCGACACACTGTTGTGTGCGGGAGCGAGTGCCTTGTGGGTAAAGTAGTACACCTCTGATCAGAGTATAACTTTTCGAAAAGCCGTGCCCACGGTTACGGGCGGCCAAGTGATGTTCTCCGCAGTTAGCTTTCTGAGTTAAAGTTGTGAATTGCATGTCATGATCAGTATGGGTTTGAAAGAGCGAGTGGGCACAGGTGTGCAACTCGAGGTAGTGGAAAGTTAAGTTCTGATATTTATTTCAGCATGTTTACTACTGTTTTAATACTGATCATTAAAGATTAAACAACACTTAACATGCTTTTACGCAATTAGCCTTGTTATGCACCCTTGTTCAACAGCCATCATTATTTGCATGTCCGTGGCTTGTTGAGTACTTTGTACTCACCCCTCGTGGGTTAATTCTTTTAGATGTCGTTTACGAAGAAGAAGTCCAGGAGTAGCGTCCCAGTTGAGGAGTCGGATCCGTGGAGCCAAGGCGTTCTGCAGCTGGATTAGTTTGCTTCCGCTTTATTTTGAGTTGTAATAAGTGTAGCCTATGAGCTACGTACTCGCTTTATTTCACTTTAATTCGTTGTCAGCTGTGATCGTCTTGTAATAATGACATTTCATTTATATTCAATGAATTTGCGGTTCGTGAGAACCCGGGTCGCTACAAGATGGTATCAGAGCCGACTTGACTGTAGGAAGCCCCCTGGACCGTCGATAGGAACTATTTTAAAAGTCTTCTAAAACTTATTTACTTGGATAGTTTTATTTATACTTCTTGTCTAATCCTGTTTTATTCTATTCTGTCGCCTCTCTAAACTTCAAAATTTTTGTAGCATGTCTTTGTGAGTGAGATGCTGGTAGAGCCTTAGAACGCTAGCTTCCGTAGTTGTTAGTCTTGTTTGTTAGATTGTTTGTTTGTGTGCTTGCTTTTGTGCCTGCTTGTTAGTGTGCGTGTTTGGCAACTAGTGCCAAGGACGTGCTAGTTTGTTATTAAAACCTTTTTACTCCTATTCTTAGTTTTCGCGTTATTCTCTTGGGTGGGTCCGCTTATCTTCTCATAGATGTCTTCCAACCCGAGTGACAATCCCGAGGCTAGCAATGTCAGAGCCAGTCAGCCAGCTGCTGAAAATCACCATCAGGCAATCGAGACTCCAATGGTGAACCAGATAGCCTTGGAAGAAGTACGTGTGGTCAAAGAGTTCATGGATGTTTTTCCTGAAGATTTGCCAGGGATGCCGCCAAAAAGGGACATCGAGTTCAGAATCGACCTTGTACCAGGAACCACTCCCATCTCAAAGCGCCCGTATAGAATGGCCGCTAATGAGCTAGCGGAAGTGAAGAAGAATATTGAAGATCTCGAGCAAAAAGGGTACATCAGGCCGAGTACTTCCCCATGGGGAGCACCGGTAATCTTTGCAATGAAGAAGGACAAGACAAAGAGAATGTGTGTTGATTACAGAGCTTTGAATGAAGTCACTATCAAGAACAAGTACCCATTGCCTCGCATTGACGATTTGTTTGATCAGTTGAGAGGAGCTACAGTGTTCTCTAAAATTGATCTCCGATCAGGTTACCATCAGTTGCGAATTAGAGAGGAAGATATTCCGAAGACTGCCTTCACATCAAGATATGGCCTATACGAGTATACAGTGATGTCGTTTGGACTTACTAATGCTCCAGCCTTCTTTATGAACATGATGAATAATGTCTTCATGGACGGTTTGGATAAGTTCATTGTAGTGTTCATTGATGATATCCTCATTTACTCCAAGACCCCAGAAGAACATGAAGAGCACCTTCGTCTGTCTCTGACGAAGCTAAGAGAACATCAGCTATATGCCAAGTACAGCAAGTGTGAGTTTTGGACGTCTGAAGTAAAGTTTTTGGGGCACATCATATCAGATAAAGGGGTAGCAGTGGATCCTACTACTGTTGAAGCAGTGACAGATTGGTTGCAGCCTACATCAGTTTCCGAGATCCGTAGTTTTCTTGGATTGGCGGGTTATTACCGTCGATTCATCGAGAACTTCTCCAAGATTGCAAAGCCCATGACCAGATTGCTTCAGAAGGACACTAAGTTCAAGTGGACACCAGATTGCGAAGAGAGTTTTTGTACCTTGAAGAAAAAGTTAGTCTCAGCACCAGTGTTGACTCTGCCGGATATTCGAAGCGATTTTCATGTCTATTGTGATGCGTCCCGTCAAGGACTAGGATGCGTATTGATGCAAGATGGAAAAGTTGTATCGTATGCCTCACGTCAGCTTCGCTCTCATGAGCTGAACTATCCTACTCATGATCTAGAGCTAGCAGCCGTAGTGCATGCTTTAAAGATTTGGAGGCATTACCTCATTGGCAACAGATGTGAAGTGTTCACTGATCACAAGAGTTTGAAGTATATATTCACACAGCCAGATCTGAACCTAAGGCAAAGAAGATGGCTAGAGTTGATTAAAGATTACGACATGGGAATTCATTATCACCCAGGCAAAGCTAATGTAGTGGCAGATGCATTAAGTCGAAAAGGGTATTGTAACGCCATAATTCTCCAAGACAGCGCCCCTATGTTGTGTCGTGAGATGGAAAGATTGAATCTGGGAGTCACAACCCGAGCATACCTCGCTACGCTCGAGGCAAAACCAGTTCTCGAAGATCAGATTCGTGAAGCTCAGAAGGAAGATCCAGATATGGCGGATATAAAGAAGAACATGAGGAAAGGGAAAGCTCCCGGTTTCTCGGAAGATGAAATGGGAACAGTTTGGTTTGGGAATCGTCTTTGTGTGCCAGATAAGCCCGAGTTAAAGACCATTATTCTAAAGGAAGCCCATGATACCTTGTACTCTATCCATCCCGGAAGTACGAAGATGTATCAGGACTTAAAAGAGAAGTATTGGTGGGTTAGTATGAAAAGAGAGATCGCTGAATATGTGGCCATGTGCGACACTTGTCAGCGGGTCAAAGCGGAACACCAAAGGCCAGCAGGACTGTTACAACCTCTTAAGGTTCCTGAGTGGAAGTGGGAAGAAGTCGGTATGGATTTTATTACCGGTCTGCCCAGGACTCAAGCAGGTAATGATTCGATATGGGTGATAATTGATCGTTTGACTAAAGTGGCTCACTTTATAGCAGTCAAGACAACTTACAGTGGGCCGAAGTTGGCAGAATTGTATATGGCTCGGATAGTGTGTTTACACGGTGTTCCAAAGAAGATCGTTTCAGATAGAGGAAGTCAGTTTACTTCAAAGTTCTGGAAGAACCTACAAGAAGAGCTTGGTACCAGGTTAAATTTCAGTACAGCATATCATCCTCAAACAGATGGTCAGACAGAAAGGGTTAATCAGATTCTCGAAGACATGTTGAGAGCTTGTGCTTTAGACTTTGGAGGTTCTTGGGATAAAAATTTGCCTTATGCCGAGTTCTCTTACAACAACAGTTATCAGGCTAGTCTTCAAATGTCGCCGTTTGAAGCTCTGTATGGTCGCAAGTGCAGAACCCCTCTGCTTTGGGATCAGACCGGAGAAAGTCAGGTTTTTGGGACAGATATCCTTCGTGAAGCTGAAGCCAAAGTCAAGGTTATTCGGGACAGGTTGAAGACAGCTCAGTCTCGTCAAAAGAGTTATGCCGATGTTCGTCGCCGAGATTTGTCCTTTAAAGAAGGAGACCATGTTTATCTCCGAGTGACCCCGCTTCGTGGTACTCAACGGTTTAACATGAGAGGCAAGCTCGCTCCTCGCTTCGTTGGCCCGTTCTTGGTCACCCATCGCCAAGGAGAGGTTGCCTACGAGCTTGAGCTACCCGCGTCATTGTCAGGTGTGCACAATGTGTTTCATGTCTCGCAGTTGAAGAAATGCCTTCGAGTACCTACTGAGCAAGCCGATCATCAGCAGTTGGAGTTACAAGAGGATCTGACTTATGTGGAGAAGCCTATCCGCATTCTGGATACCAATGAGCGCGTTACAAGGAGCAAGGTTATCAAGTTCTGCAAGGTTCAGTGGAGTAATCATTCGCCAGAGGAAGCGACGTGGGAAAAGGAAGACGAGTTAAAGGCTTCGCATCCCGAGTTATTCGAAGGTCGTTTCGAATCTCGAGGACGAGATTCTTTGTAAGGGGGGTAGGTTTGTAACACCCGAATTTTCAAACCGTGAAACTATATTTTCAAACTAATTTTTAATTTAAAATTTATTTAAAGGATGAAAAGCTTTGCAAATTAAAACCTTTAGATAAACCATTGAATTTTGAAAATTACTATTTTTGTTAGGGTCCTTAAACCTTAAAATATTTTATAAAATTATTTTGGAAATTTCAGAATTCAAATTCTTAATTTAAACTTCAAAACTATTTTTCAAAATTAAATTAATTCGAAAAAGCTTTTTAATCCTTAGTGGGCCGCGTCCTCCTTTTCGGCCCAAGCCAGCCCGGCAGCCTGCCTCTCCTCCCCTCTCTCTCTGCCGCGCGGGGCCCGCCTGTCGGCGCCTCCCTCCGCGCCAGCTCCCTCTCCCTCTCTCTGCCGTCCGGCCCCACTCGCCAGGCCGCCCCCTCCGCCTTCCTCGCGTCGGCCCTCTTTTCTCTCCCCGCGCCGCCGCAACCGCCGCCCGAGTTCGCCGGCGCCCTCCCCCGCACGCCTCGGACCCCCACTCCCCGCCTACCCGGACCCTTTTTAAGCCCCTCCACCGAATCCGTGGCCCATTTTCGCTTTCGTCGCTCCATTCCGCCGGATTCCGCCCTCCCGTGAGCTCCGCCGCCGTACCTTCAGCCACGCGCCGCCTTCGCCGGAGACCGCCTCAGCCCCCGCCACCGACACCTCCGCGCTCCCCGTCGTGCGAGCCACCCCAGCCCCGCCTCCCTTCGGCTTCCCCACCGCCGGAAGCTCCTCGCCGCCCCGGACCCGAAGCCGCCGCCGCCCCGAGCTCGCCGCCGGCCTCCTCCCGCCCCAAGCTTCGCCGCCCTAGGTATCTACCGGTTCCCCTCGCCGTGCTCTATCCGTTTTTGCAATCGCCTTAGGCCTAGGGCAACCGCTCGCCGTCATCGCCGTTCGCCGCCGTTGGACGGAGCCGGGGAAGACAGTCCCCTGGGCGCCGCCGTGCCGCCCGCGTGCCGGACGCGTGGCCGCCCGTCGATCTCCGATCGGACGGTCCGGGCTGGCCCGGTCCATGGCCTAGGCGCACGGGTGCGCCGTGCGCCCGGTTCGCCGTGGACTCGCGGTGCGCGCAGTCTTCGATCCACCGTGAGCCGCAGGACGCGTGCGCGTGGTCCACGGTCCACCGTGGACCGTTAACGATAGGATTAGGTTTAAATTTTGCAGAATTCTGTTAATTCTTGTAAAATGCTTTAAAAATCCAAAATAACTCCGATTGAGCCCATTCAAATTTCTAAATGTTCATAAAATTATTTTCTACACACTGGTGTAATTATTTTGTACTGTTTACATGGAATATTGTACTGTTATTTATTTGTTTTGTTCTTTCGACGCGTTGTAGTCGTAGTCGAGGGCGACCGACGAATTGCCGATTGCCGCCGAAGACCCGAATCTTTGCTACGAGGACCAAGGCAAGTCACCGGACCCTCTCGTGGACATAGTTGATCATGTTGAACCTATTTTTTTTGCAATAATTGCTATAACCCATAGGTTAATAACTGCATTAGCGAAAACCTGTTCACTCGTTTATTTATTTATTTAGCTAATGCATAGCTTTGCTCCCTGAAGTGTTAACCCAAGCCATGCTTGTATCACCGTCTCCTTGTCGCCAGTGTCGCTTAATAGTTAGCGCTATATATACGAGGCGCATTAAGAGCTAGCTTAATTGCTATTACTATTAGTCGTCAGGTGGATCATCTCTATATCCTTGTTATATCTCGTCTCGTTGTGATTCTGAGTTGTGATTCATGAAGCGTGGAGAATGGTGTTGCATTGAGCATGGTGGGTTCCGGGTGCAAGCTAGGGCATTGGTGGTCGCACCCGGGGCACTATAAGGACCGGTCTGCGGGATCTGTCGCGAAGCATAATCGTGCTAGCCACAAGTCTAATGGGTAAGGCCTAATTCGAAGTATGGGTCGATTCAGCTTGATGCACCGAGCGGAGGGGACAAGTTCACTTAACCGGGAGTGCCAGGTGGTGGCTTGGTCCGACGAGGCACGAAAGGGGGTCGCACGTCTGCCAATCGGGGTCTACCCATGATTTTTGGGTGAGATCTCAGTGGAGCGTGGGCGAAACCTGGTGTGGTTGTCCTCTTGCTGAGTCAATCCATATGACGGGTTTTGGCGCGAGTTCCTTCGGGGTGACGTGGTGTCATCTCGACACACTGTTGTGTGCGGGAGCGAGTGCCTTGTGGGTAAAGTAGTACACCTCTGATCAGAGTATAACTTTTCGAAAAGCCGTGCCCACGGTTACGGGCGGCCAAGTGATGTTCTCCGCAGTTAGCTTTCTGAGTTAAAGTTGTGAATTGCATGTCATGATCAGTATGGGTTTGAAAGAGCGAGTGGGCACAGGTGTGCAACTCGAGGTAGTGGAAAGTTAAGTTCTGATATTTATTTCAGCATGTTTACTACTGTTTTAATACTGATCATTAAAGATTAAACAACACTTAACATGCTTTTACGCAATTAGCCTTGTTATGCACCCTTGTTCAACAGCCATCATTATTTGCATGTCCGTGGCTTGTTGAGTACTTTGTACTCACCCCTCGTGGGTTAATTCTTTTAGATGTCGTTTACGAAGAAGAAGTCCAGGAGTAGCGTCCCAGTTGAGGAGTCGGATCCGTGGAGCCAAGGCGTTCTGCAGCTGGATTAGTTTGCTTCCGCTTTATTTTGAGTTGTAATAAGTGTAGCCTATGAGCTACGTACTCGCTTTATTTCACTTTAATTCGTTGTCAGCTGTGATCGTCTTGTAATAATGACATTTCATTTATATTCAATGAATTTGCGGTTCGTGAGAACCCGGGTCGCTACAATGGTGAAGAACGAAAGGACGTACATGATCCGTGCAAGAAATCCATTAATCTGATCGACGAGATCCAGTTTTGATTGCTACTGCCGCACATAATTCTCATCAGTTAATACCTCATTCAAAACCGGACACGCGTACATGTGGCCGAACCACGCACGACGCATGCCTGCGCGGCTGCGACGTGCCACGCTCGCGGCGGCAATTATTGATCTGACGCCGCAATCAAGGCCTCGATCTTGCCCGACGACGATTGGACACGGGCACAGACACCAGAGAAAGAGACGATCACAGTGTCAGTGTGACCCATGGGGCCAACGCTAGGGGGGAGGGGAGCACAGGTGACGCATGGGGGGCACGGCAACCGAGGCGGCGAGGCGTGGTGACCGCCCCACCGCGGACGCCGGGGGTGCAGGCGCGCCGCGCGCGTCGGCGTCACTTGGCCGGCTCCGGCTGCCACTGTTGCGTCCGCCCGAGGCGGTAGCTTATAGCTAGCAGCTGGCCAGCTGGGCACCGGAGCAGACAGCAGAGGATGCCGCGGGGCGCGGTGGCGCATGCTGGGGAGCGCGGTCCCATCGCAGTTGCTTTTATTGGCATTGGCAAGATCTTTTGGCGCGATTCGCTCGCCGTTCCATCGACTCGAGGGCGGCTACGGAGGCAAAATTTATGTTCCACGGCACGCCGGCTGCTCTGCCACGACGTCCGCTCATCCACTGACCACTGCGATGCATGTCAATCGCGAAAGGACAGAGGAAAAAAAAAGCAAAAGCCAGCGGTGGTGGTGTGGTGGGGGCAATGCTGATGCAGTGGCATCGCCTCTCCAATCATGTGAAAGCCTTCCGCACGAAACTCTCCAATCGTCCGAAGTCCGAACGGCCAAACGGGCAGGATGTTCATCTTCTCGAGTCTCTCGGCGTATCCTTGCAGCCTTGACGCACACGTCGTGTTGCCATCACGTCGCTTGACCCGCAAAACTGGCCGTTCCGGAGCACAAACACAAGAGAGATCGCCTTTTGTTAATGGCCCTTCGGCAAAAGGCGATCGAGGCGTCCTGACGAGCTCTACTCGACGGACCATGGCCATGACCATACGCAGTGACAAGCTCTCAGTCGTCTCACTCTCAGTCTCTCTGCTCAGCTCAGCCGTCGCACCAGCTAGCTCTTCAGGATCGCGTGCATCCTCATGGGACAGCGGATCGATTTCCGCCGTGTCTTCTTCTCCGTGGTTCAGTTCGCTAGCTACACCAGCAAAGCCACCGCGACGCACAGGGCGGACAGATCCAGACAAGCCCGTTGCAACCAGCTTTTGCATGATTGATGTGCACCACAAGAAAAAGGACGGCTATTGAGCTGGGTCGTCGTCGTCGCCACATGAGAGCCCCTTCCCCTGTCAACACGCCGGGCAATAGCAGTCTCCCACTCTCCCCGGCTGCGGCAGAGTAGTGATTTTATTACGACCAGTACTGTATTTTCTGTGCGATTACCTGTGACTGAGTGATTAAAATGTGTACTGGTGGCACGGATCTTTGCTGCGTACGGCATGATCCAAGTAATCCAACGGTAGTCAATGCATGCGTGTGTGCGAGATGGAGGCAGTAATGGCGAGTGCAGCGTGTAACTGCCCATCACTGAGGTTATGATCCTGGGTCAGAACTCAGAAGACCTCGGTGGCAACGAGTTAGTAATGGGCAAAGGTCAAGGTCGCTAGCTATAGCTGCAGCCTGCAGGCGCCGCGGAGATCCCCTCAATCCGTCCGGAATTTATGAAGCGGACAGTCTGCTACTGTGCCAGTCCAGTGCTCCCGTGTAAAGGCTTGTACGAGTAGCATGGTTAACGCCTTAACGGCGTCGTAGATCCGAGGTGAATCCAGATGAAGTCAAACGAAAGAGCCCAGCTTGACGCGCAGCGCGGCCGCCGGCCGCGGCCGTCTGGCCGAGCGGTGGCGCAGGACACGGCGAGACGAGCGCCGGAGCGGGGCGAGCACTTGTGTCGGCTTCGGCGCGACAGCGCGGCAGGCGCAATCATTAGTACGGTCGAGCGGGCGGGCCCCTCAATTATTTCGCGGTGATTGGCCCGGTTCCTCCTCCTGTCTCCGCTCTGGGGGGGACCACGTCCTGTGAATCCGATGGCGAGCTCGCCGCCGGCGCTGGTCATCGGTGCAGCCATGTCTCATATTGGATTAGAATTAGACGCGTCGAACAGTTTGAGAGAGATCGTGATGCAGGGCCAAACGCAACAAGGACTATCAGGTGCAGCCGGGCGTGCAGCGCAGCGCAGCAATCATCTAGATCGTCTCAGGAAAGGGAAAAGGAGACGCAAAAAACCATCTTTTTTCCTCTCGTCTCTCCTTCTGAGGCTTGCACTACTTAGCTTTGACCAAAAGAGGGAGTAGTAATAAAGCTCTCGTGTCAAGTCGAAGCGGTGGAGCACCACACCGTGGCATGCACGCACGGCCCTTTTGCGGTGAAAAGTAGACGAGATAAGGGCGCACGCACGCACGCACGCACCAGCTCTCAGACATGGCGTCGTGTGCAGCAGAGCAGCATGAATGGCTGAGACCATGCTGCAATTTGTAGGATTAGCCTAACTTGAGCAAGGAACCAAACAACCACCGAATAGATGTGCCAAACCTCAACGATATACATGTTACCAGAATTTGGTTTGATGTTACGAAAACCAAACACATCATCGAAACTTATTTCTACCAAAAATTTGGCATTGCTCATGGATTTGTTTCTTATTGGCACCAAACCAACAGATCTTTACGCCGACAACAGCACAGGTCTCCGATAGCTTTGCTCAGCGTGAGACAGTCAGTACGCTGTTCAAAGCAGCTTGTAGGCAAAAGCAGAGCGAAAAAGAAAGAGGAGCCAAACTACCATTCCATCATCTCCCTCATCTGCGCGCAATAACAAAAGCTGAATTTATTTCCGGCTTTCTGATACTTTGGAAAATGCAAAATATTTGGAGCAAACAATTCAGACAGCTAGTAGCTCATGATCGGTAGCATGTTCTCAAAGACTCAAACACTAATTGCAGGACAATTCTCAGATGGAAATTTTCCTTTTGAAAGGGTCCTAACTGTCAAACTGCAGTTTATATGGTCCAAAGGCAGAAATCCGGCCCATGATTCAATATGGCCTAAATAAATTTGAGCCCTTCTGGTCTGAACACATCCTCTTTTTCTTTTTAAATAAAATTACTCGTCTTATGTTATTATAATTTTAAAAATTATTTACGTGCTAATGTTAGTGACTATGACAGCATCTATTTATTATTGACACACTGATGACATATTAACAATCCGTAGAAATTGTAATGACACCGAAGAAATTAACCATCCTTTTCAAATAATTTGCCATTTGTACTCAAATTGTTGCGGCATGTTTTAATAGTAATTTGATCTAACAAACATTTCCATGTTTACAAAAAAGTGATTTTACTGCACTTGAGGAAATATTTTAGTGTTATTTTCGTACCTTCTCAGGAGAACTGTAAAATTCCCATTAGAAAAATATTTCCAACGACAGGTATATCATTGTGTTACATGCTGTATTATGTGTTGCATAAACAATAAACAATTTAATTGATCCGATGTTAAGACGGATAAATATAAACTAGCTAGCTAGGCTACAGTAGACAAGATAGTAAGATTGCCAATAATCTATACGCGTATTAGTGCATCTACTATTCAATTTGTATGGATATCCGCCAATTTTTTTATATATAGATATTCCTAGACTCGAGAAGAAACAGATCCACATACATTATTAGTGTATTTAACATTTTCACAATTTCTAGTCCTTAGAGAAATTTGTCATTTCATCATGGTGCAACCATTATACGGTCAAAACGTTTTCTAAACTGCGCAACATTATAGGGATGAATACGGATGTCAAAATATCTGAATTATTTGTATTCGTATTCTATAAATTGTAAATATTGACATCCATTTTATATCTAAATTAAATATGGATGATAAATAGAAACATCTGAATTTATTTAATAAATATAGATATGGAAACGAATATCTGAATTATATTTCTACTAAACGTGGATATGAAAATATATACATATATATCCATTTTATGATTTCATACAAATTAGGCTTCATATTGGATTTAAATTTATATAATAAGGTAAAATGATTTAAACATTTTTTGGCCAAAATAAAAAATAGACGGTTCGAAGGAATAATCTTAAATCTTAATCTGTGCCAACCAGAACTCGAATAATCTTGATGGTAGATCTGTGTCAGCATTGAAAAACCAACACAGATGTAAATACATGCAAAGCAAGCTGAGGAAATTATGTGGGGGGCACATTTTTTATTTTATTTAAATTAATTTGAAGTTCATGCAGCTTTATTTGCTTACACTACTTACAATAATTAATTAATTTACTACTTCATTCTCTATTCGCTTCTGTGTTAAACTTGGATTTGCTACTTCTTTGACGTGAAAGTTTAATCTTAACGAAGGTTGCTATAGAATCTGATGAGAAGGATGCAAGGGCCATATATGGATGTGATGTGTGTACCGATGATTTGCTGGTAGAGAAGAGGTATGTAATAATAAAACATTCTAGCCGCTAGCATTTTTTCTTACTGTCAATCTTAGCCTTTCACTTTTACAAGTGCATACATCATTATATATTTTAGATTATATGAAAAATATATGGAATAATGGCACTGTTAATAGATATATGCATAGTTAATTTTGGGTGTCCACATATGTATGCATAGAGATGAGCTAGGCCGGCCTGTGTGTCAGTTACAGTGTTACACTACACACATGGACGATCTCACCAAATAATCAGACATATTTGATTATAGGTGTGTGTGTTCTTTTTCATATGATAATGCATGTACTTATACACTATACTAATGTCCCTGTTGGAACGATAATGTTCATATGTAAGATTGTGCTTCTAGTAATTAATCTGCTAACCGTACGTAGACATTCGTTTTTGTAGGTGCATATATATAAAGACCACTGTATATTATATTTAAGATTAGAAGAAAAATACAGGGAACAAAATTACACATGATCTCACTATATAGTCTACGTATACGACTATATATTATTAGTGCATATATATATATATATATATATATATATATATATATATATATATTCCATTTTCTAAGAAACATCATTGGTTTGAAGTTTGAACGCATCGTCACCAACATCGTCGCCAGTAGACCAGTAGCGACCAAGGAGAGCGATGAGAAGCATGGCTAGTAGCTAGCTAACGAGAAGAAGACATTGGATTTGCTTGCCCTCGTCGTTGAAAGTTTATGTTATGTTTTTGATTCCATAGTTAATTATTATGCTTTGATTTTTTTTGGAAAGAATTATTATGTTTGTTTATTTCCAGTCAAATTCAAGATATATACTATGGGGAATTTTAAATATTTTTGAGCTATTGGACAGATAATTCCGACGTACAAACTAATGTTCTTGACTCGTCGGCACACTGCACAATTATTCCAAAGCATTTTCAGTAGAGGACGCTAGCTAGCTACTGACCCTATCTAGCATATGCTTGATGTTAGGGATAAATAAACATGTTGCGGAAAGCACATTTTCTGTCTAAACACGTGCTCCTTTTCTTTGTAAACTGGTATGGTATCCCAGCAAAATGTTTCCTTCATTCTTCCAATGCAAGTAGGGCTGTGATGCCTTTTATTCAAGAAAAACCTCGCCAGATCGATCACATCCATATTTCTTGTCAAACTCGAGAAGAAATAGAGCCACATATATCATTAGTGTATTACACATTTTCACAGTTTCTAGTCCTTAAGAGCTAGCAAAGTTGGCGACTCATTTTCACATAATTTATGTTCCTCACACAATTGTCAATAAATGGTGAAAAGTTGGCTCCCAATTAAGATGCTGAGAGACTGGGACATTTTCATTTACTTAATAAAATAAACACCCTTAGTCTAAAAAATTAAGATGCTGAGATTTTTGAATGAGGCAGAAGAAAAGGCTAGAAATGAAATGCAGCGGGAAATGGAAACCTACCTGGTTATGCCATGATCATCCACCATCCTGGAATGAGAGTGTGTGTTCGCTGAGTGTCACACACGCAGTGAATTACTGTTTTCTTGTACTAATATATCTCCCTTTCGCCTTATTTTCTCAAATCTCATCACAATTCACGTCGAGAGGGAGGATCAAAATGGAGCCTCTCGTCGAAGCCGAGCTTGTCCCAGGTGAGATCCATTGCAAAAGTTCATGCTTGCTTCTGTTAAGCCTTACATGCTTGCTGCAGCTATGAGCTTCATTCTCTAACCGGAGCCACCACAACGCAGGGAGGAAGAAAGATGTACGTCCGAGATTTTGATCTGAACAAGGAGCCCATCCCAGATCCAGAGATCAGACTCCTGCCGGCACCATCAGCTTCACTGCTCCAAGTGCAACTCATCATGTCCTGCCCGCGGTACGTGTATGCATGTGAATCTATGCAAGCGTCGCGTAATCCTTTTCTCTTTTTTTTTTCTTTTGCTGTTTATGCGAAAGCTCCACTCCTATCACTACCGGAAGAGCCACGTTTGCCGAGTGCTAGAAAGTTTGCTGAATACCAAGTACCAAAATTAACACTAAAAACGTGGTACCTCCTCAAGGACTGTAAAATAACCCTACGAAGAAACACTAAATCTAAGGGTTATTTTATAGTCCTTGAGGAGTTACCAGGTGGTACCATATTTTTTAGTGTTAATTTTTGTATCTCCTGGTACCTCATGTATCAGGAGGTACCAAAATTAACACTGAAAAATGTGTACCTCCTGGTATCTCCTCAAGTACTGTAAAATTTCTCTAAATCTAAATATGTGCCAAATAGAACTGGAATATAATCTTAAAAATAAAATAGTTGATCATGTAGTTCATGTTAGATATGTGCCAGAGTTGAAAAACCAACGTAGATGTAAATACAAAGTAGCTGAAATTATGTGGGGAACACTTTTTTAATTTATTTAAATTAATTTGAACTTCATGTAGCTTTATTTGCTTACACCTACAATTAATCAACTACTTCATTCGATATTCGCTTCTGTGCTAAATTTGGATTTCCTATTTCTTTGACGTGAAAGTTGAATCTTAACGCAGGTTGCTGTAGAAGCTGATGAGAAGGATGCCAAATTGCCAAGGGCACATCAAGCTAGATAGCTGAAATTATGTGGGGAACACTTTTTTTAATATATTTAAATTAATTTGAACTTCATGTAGCTTTATTTACTTACACCTACAACTTATTAACTACTTCATTTGATATTCGCTTATGTGCTAAATTTGGATTTCCTAGCTACTTCTTTCACGTGAAAGTCGAGTCTTTATTTTTTAAAGAAGGCCCACGTGGTCCAGTTATGTTCGAAAGTCATGTGTTTTTTATTTTCTTAGAGAATGCCACGGAAGCCTCATTTTAGTTGAAAGTCATGTGCCAGAGACGTGATACGAATACTTCTTAGAAGGTCAACCATCCCAACATTACTCTCGCCTGAACACAATCGACGTTGGAGTTCTTAAATCTTGATGTAGGTTGCTGTAGAAGCCTCATGAGAAAGATGCCAATGGCACATAAAGCTACCACAAATTATGTGGGGGACACATTTTTATTTTATTTAAATTAATTTGAACTTCATGTAGATTTATTGGCTTACACCTATAATTCATTAACTACTTCATTTTATATTCACTTCCGTGCTATGTTTGGGTTTCCTACTTCTTTGACGTGATTGTTGATTAATCGTGGTGCAAAAACATACTTAACGTTAATAAATGGTGAAAAGTTGGCTCCCAATTAAGATGCTGAGATTTTTTAAATGAGGCAGAAAATTAAAGTCTAGAAATGAAATGCAGCGGGAAACAGAAACCTAGCTACCTAGTTATGCCATGCTCTCATCCACCATCTTGGGACGAGAGTGTGCGGAGTACCAGAGGAGTTTCGCTGAGTGTCACACTCACTCGGTGAATTACTGTTTTCTTGTAGTAATATATCTCCCTTTCGCCTTATTTTCTCAAATCTCATCACAGTTCACGTCGAGAGAGAGCTAGAGAGGGAGGATCAAAATGGAGCCTCGTTGAAGCCGAGCTTGTCCCAGGGGAGATCCATTGCAAAAGTTCATGCTTGCTTCTGTTAAGCCTTACATGCATGCTGCAGCTATGAGCTTCATTCTCTAACCGGAGCCACCACAACGCGGGGAGGAAGGAAGATGTACGTCCAAGATTTTGATCTGAATGAGCCCAGCCCAGATCCAGATGAGACTCTCGTCGGCACCATCAGCTTCACTGCTCCAAGTGCAAGTCATGTCCTGCATGCCCGCGGTAAGTGTATGTGAATCTATGCTTAACCCTTTTTTCTTTTTTTTTTCTTTTGCTATTTATGCGAAAGCTCCACTCCTAGGTTAATTCGTCTTCCATTTCTTGGTTGGTAATTAGTTTTTTTTGCTTTGTACGCATGTTTTAATCTTAAAATAAAATAGTTAATATTAGTTTACGGTAGATCGATTTCTAGAGGTGGACATGTTTGGTACAAGTTTAGCTTTGAGATCTATGTTAGATCTAAATTTATATGATAAAATAAAATGATTTAAACAATTTTTTTCTAAAATCTAAATATGCGCCAAATAGAAATAGAATGTTAAAAATAAAATAGTTGATCATGTAGTTTATGTTAGATATATATGTGCGAGCGTTGAAAAACCAACATAGATATGTAAATACAAAGTAGCTGAAATTATGTGGGGGACACTTTTTTATTTTATTTAAATTAATTTGAAGTTCATGCAGCTTTATTTTCTTATTACACTACTTACAATAATTAATTTACTACTTCATTCTCTATTCGCTTATGTGTTAAAGTTGGATTTCCTACTTCTTTGACGTGAAAGCTGATGAGAAGGATGCCAAATTGCCAAGGGGACATCAAGCTAGATAGCTGAAATTATGTGGGGAACACTTTTTTAATATATTTAAATTAATTTGAACTTCATGTAGCTTTATTTGCTTACACCTACAACTTATTAACTACTTCATTTGATATTCGCTTCTGCGCTCAATTTGGATTTCCTAGCTACTTCTTTCACGTGAAAGTCGAGTCTTTATTTTTAAAGAAGCCCCTGTGGTCCAGTTTTGTTTGAAAGTCATTTTTTTTTATTTTTTTAGAGAATGCCACGGAAGCCCGATTTTAATTGAAAGTCATGTGTCAGAGATGTGATACGAGTATTTCTTAGAAGGTCACCCATCCCAACATTACTCTCGCCTGAACACAATCGACGTTGGAGTTCTTAAATCTTGATGTTGGTTGCTGTAGAAGCCTCGTGAGAAAGATGCCAAGGGCACATAAAGCTACCACAAATTATGTGGGGGACACATTTTTATTTTATTTAAATTAATTTGAACTTCTTGTAGATTTATTGGCTTACACCTATAATTCATGAACTACATTTTATATTCGCTTCCGTACTATGTTTGGATTTCCTACTTCTTTGACGTGGTTGTTGATTAATTGTGGTGCACAAACATACATAACGTTAATAAATGGTGAAAAGTTGGCTCCCAATTAAGATGCTGAGATTTTTTAAACGAGGCAGAAAATTAAGTCTAGAAATGAAATGCAGCGGGAAACAGAAACCTAGCTACCTGGTTATGCCATGCTCTCATCCACCATCCTGGGACGAGAGTGTGCGGAGTACCAGAGGAGTTTCGCTGAGTGTCACACTCACTCGGTGAATTACTGTTTTCTTGTAGTAATATATCTCCCTTTCGCCTTATTTTCTCAAATCTCATCACAGTTCACGTCGAGAGAGAGCTAGAGAGGGAGGATCAAAATGGAGCCTCGTTGAAGCCGAGCTTGTCCCAGGGGAGATCCATTGCAAAAGTTCATGCTTGCTTCTGTTAAGCCTTACATGCATGCTGCAGCTATGAGCTTCATTCTCTAACCGGAGCCACCACAACGCGGGGAGGAAGGAAGATGTACGTCCAAGATTTTGATCTGAATGAGCCCAGCCCAGATCCAGATGAGACTCTCGTCAGCACCATCAGCTTCACTGCTCCAAGTGCAAGTCATGTCCTGCATGCCCGCGGTAAGTGTATGTGAATCTATGCTTAACCCTTTTCTCTTTTTTTTTCTTTTGCTGTTTATGCGAAAGCTCCACTCCTAGGTTAATTCGTCTTCCATTTCTTGGTTGGTAATTAGTTTTTTTTGCTTTGTACGCATGTTTTAATCTTAAAATAAAATAGTTAATATTAGTTTACGATAGATCGATTTCTAGAGGTGGACATGTTTGGTACAAGTTTAGCTTTGAGATCTATGTTAGATCTAAATTTTATATGATAAAATAAAATGATTTAAACAATTTTTTTCTAAATCTAAATACCCTAAATCTAATATGCGCCAAATAGAACTAGAATGTTAAAAATAAAATAGTTGATCATGTAGTTTATGTTAGATATATATGTGCGAGCGTTGAAAAACCAACATAGATATGTAAATACAAAGTAGCTGAAATTATGTGGGGGACACACTTTTTTATTTTATTTAAATTAATTTGAAGTTCATGCAGCTTTATTTTCTTATTACACTACTTACAATAATTAATTTACTACTTCATTCTCTATTCGCTTATGTGTTAAAGTTGGATTTCCTACTTCTTTGACGTGAAAGCTGATGAGAAGGATGCCAAATTGCCAAGGGGACATCAAGCTAGATAGCTGAAATTATGTGGGGAACACTTTTTTAATATATTTAAATTAATTTGAACTTCATGTAGCTTTATTTGCTTACACCTACAACTTACTAACTACTTCATTTGATATTCGCTTCTGTGCTCAATTTGGATTTCCTAGCTACTTCTTTCACGTGAAAGTCGAGTCTTTATTTTTAAAGAAGCCCCTGTGGTCCAGTTTTGTTTGAAAGTCATTTTTTTATTTTTTTAGAGAATGCCACGGAAGCCCGATTTTAATTGAAAGTCATGTGTCAGAGATGTGATACGAGTATTTCTTAGAAGGTACACCCATCCCAACATTACTCTCGCCTGAACACAATCGACGTTGGAGTTCTTAAATCTTGATGTTGGTTGCTGTAGAAGCCTCGTGAGAAAGATGCCAAGGGCACATAAAGCTACCACAAATTATGTGGGGGACACATTTTTATTTTATTTAAATTAATTTGAACTTCTTGTAGATTTATTGGCTTACACCTATAATTCATGAACTACTTCATTTTATATTCGCTTCCGTAGCTATGTTTGGATTTCCTACTTCTTTGACGTGGTTGTTGATTAATCGTGGTGCACAAACATACATAACGTTAATAAATGGTGAAAAGTTGGCTCCCAATTAAGATGCTGAGATTTTTTAAATGAGGCAGAAAATTAAAGTCTAGAAATGAAATGCAGCGGGAAACAGAAACCTAGCTACCTGGTTATGCCATGCTCTCATCCACCATCCTGGACGAGAGTGTGCGGAGTACCAGAGGAGTTTCGCTGAGTGTCACACTCACTCGGTGAATTACTGTTTTCTTGTAGTAATATATCTCCCTTTCGCCTTATTTTCTCAAATCTCATCACAGTTCACGTCGAGAGAGAGATAGAGAGGGAGGATCAAAATGGAGCCTCGTTGAAGCCGAGCTTGTCCCAGGGGAGATCCATTACAAAAGTTCATGCTTGCTTCTGTTAAGGCCTTACATGCATGCTGCAGCTATGAGCTTCATTCTCTAACCGGAGCGACCACAACGCGGGGAGGAAGGAAGATGTACGTCCAAGATTTTGATCTGAATGAGCCCAGCCCAGATCCAGATGAGACTCTCGTCAGCACCATCAGCTTCACTGCTCCAAGTGCAAGTCATGTCCTGCATGCCCGCGGTAAGTGTATGTGAATCTATGCTTAACCCTTTTCTCTTTTTTTTCTTTTGCTGTTTATGCGAAAGCTCCACTCCTAGGTTAATTCGTCTTCCATTCTTGGTTGGTAATTAGTTTTTTTGCTTTGTACGCATGTTTTAATCTTAAAATAAAATAGTTAATATTAGTTTACGGTAGATCGATTTCTAGAGGTGGACATGTTTGGTACAAGTTTAGCTTTGAGATCTATGTTAGATCTAAATTTTATATGATAAATAAAATGATTTAAACAATTTTTTTTCTAAAATCTAAATATGCGCCAAATAGAACTAGAATGTTAAAAATAAAATAGTTGATCATGTAGTTTATGTTAGATATATATGTGCGAGCGTTGAAAAACCAACATAGATATGTAAATACAAAGTAGCTGAAATTATGTGGGGGACACACTTTTTTATTTTATTTAAATTAATTTGAAGTTCATGCAGCTTTATTTTCTTATTACACTACTTACAATAATTAATTTACTACTTCATTCTCTATTCGCTTATGTGTTAAAGTTGGATTTCCTACTTCTTTGACGTGAAAGCTGATGAGAAGGATGCCAAATTGCCAAGGGGACATCAAGCTAGATAGCTGAAATTATGTGGGGAACACTTTTTTAATATATTTAAATTAATTTGAACTTCATGTAGCTTTATTTGCTTACACCTACAACTAATTAACTACTTCATTTGATATTCGCTTCTGTGCTCAATTTGGATTTCCTAGCTACTTCTTTCACGTGAAAGTCGAGTCTTTATTTTTAAAGAAGCCCCTGTGGTCCAGTTTTGTTTGAAAGTCATTTTTTATTTTTTTTAGAGAATGCCACGGAAGCCCGATTTTAATTGAAAGTCATGTGTCAGAGATGTGATACGAGTATTTCTTAGAAGGTCACCCATCCCAACATTACTCTCGCCTGAACACAATCGACGTTGGAGTTCTTAAATCTTGATGTTGGTTGCTGTAGAAGCCTCGTGAGAAAGATGCCAAGGGCACATAAAGCTACCACAAATTATGTGGGGGACACATTTTTATTTTATTTAAATTAATTTGAACTTCTTGTAGATTTATTGGCTTACACCTATAATTCATGAACTACTTCATTTTATATTCGCTTATGTGCTATGTTTGGATTTCCTACTTCTTTGACGTGGTTGTTGATTAATCGTGGTGCAAAAATATACTTAACGTTAATAAATGGTGAAAAGTTGGCTCCCAATTAAGATGCTGAGATTTTTTTAATGTGGCAGAAAATTAAAGGCTAGAAATGAAATGCAACAGGAAACAGAAACCTAGCTACCTGGTTATGCCATGCTCTCATCCACCATCCTGGAACGAGAGTGTGCGGAGTACCAGAGGAGTTTCGCTGAGTGTCACACTCACTCGGTGAATTACTGTTTCTTGTAGTAATATATCTCCCTTTCGCCTTATTTTCTCAAATTTCATCACAGTTCACGTCGAGAGAGAGCTAGAGAGGGAGGATCAAAATGGAGCCTCGTTGAAGCCGAGCTTGTCCCAGGGGAGATCCATTGCAAAAGTTCATGCTTGCTTCTGTTAAGGCTTACATGCATGCTGCAGCTATGAGCTTCATTCTCTAACCGGAGCCACCACAACGCGGGGAGGAAGAAAGATGTACGTCCAAGATTTTGATCTGAATGAGCCTAGCCCAGATCCAGATGAGACTCCCGTCGGCACCATCAGCTTCACTGCTCCAAGTGCAAGTCATGTCCTGCATGCCCGCGGTAAGTGTATGTGAATCTATGCTTAACCCTTTTCTCTTTTTTTCTTTTGCTGTTTATGCGAAAGCTCCACTCCTAGGTTAATTCGTCTTCCATTTCTTGGTTGGTAATTATTTTTTTTTGCTTTGTACGCATGTTTTAATCTTAAAATAAAATAGTTAATATTAGTTTACGGTAGATCGATTTCTAGAGGTGGACATGTTTGGTACAAGTTTAGCTTTGAGATCTATGTTAGATCTAAATTTTATATGATAAAATAAAATGATTTAAACAATTTTTTTTCTAAAATCTAAATACCCTAAATCTAAATATGCGCCAAATAGAACTAGAATGTTAAAAATAAAATAGTTGATCATGTAGTTTATGTTAGATATATATGTGCGAGCGTTGAAAAACCAACATAGATATGTAAATACAAAGTAGCTGAAATTATGTGGGGGACACACTTTTTTATTTTATTTAAATTAATTTGAAGTTCATGCAGCTTTATTTTCTTATTACACTACTTACAATAATTAATTTACTACTTCATTCTCTATTCGCTTATGTGTTAAAGTTGGATTTCCTACTTCTTTGACGTGAAAGCTGATGAGAAGGATGCCAAATTGCCAAGGGGACATCAAGCTAGATAGCTGAAATTATGTGGGGAACACTTTTTTAATATATTTAAATTAATTTGAACTTCATGTAGCTTTATTTGCTTACACCTACAACTTATTAACTACTTCATTTGATATTCGCTTCTGTGCTCAATTTGGATTTCCTAGCTACTTCTTTCACGTGAAAGTCGAGTCTTTATTTTTAAAGAAGCCCCTGTGGTCCAGTTTTGTTTGAAAGTCATTTTTTTATTTTTTTAGAGAATGCCGCGGAAGCCCGATTTTAATTGAAAGTCATGTGTCAGAGATGTGATACGAGTATTTCTTAGAAGGTCACCCATCCCAACATTACTCTCGCCTGAACACAATCGACGTTGGAGTTCTTAAATCTTGATGTTGGTTGCTGTAGAAGCCTCGTGAGAAAGATGCCAAGGGCACATAAAGCTACCACAAATTATGTGGGGGACACATTTTTATTTTATTTAAATTAATTTGAACTTCTTGTAGATTTATTGGCTTACACCTATAATTCATGAACTACTTCATTTTATATTCGCTTATGTGCTATGTTTGGATTTCCTACTTCTTTGATGTGATTGTTGATTAATCGTGGTGCAAAAATATACTTAACGTTAATAAATGGTGAAAAGTTGGCTCCCAATTAAGATGCTGAGATTTTTTTAATGTGGCAGAAAATTAAAGGCTAGAAATGAAATGCAACAGGAAACAGAAACCTAGCTACCTGGTTATGCCATGCTCATCCACCATCCTGGAATGAGAGTGTGCGGAGTACAAGAGGAGTTTCGCTGAGTGTCACACACACTCGGTTAATTATTGTTTTCTTGTAGTAATAATATATCCCCTTTCGGCTTATTTTCTCAAATCTCATCACAGTTAGAGAGGGAGTATCAAAATGGAGCCTCATTGAAGCCGAGCTTCTCCCAGGTGAGATCCATTGCAAAAGTTCATGCTTGCTTCTGTTAAACCTCTTACACGCTGAAGCTATGAGCTTCATTATTCTCTGACCGGAGCCACCACAACGCAAGGAGGAAGAAAGATGTACATCCAAGATTTTGATCTGAACAAGGAGCCCAGCCCAGATCCAGATGAGACTCCCGCCGGCACCATCAGCTTCACTGCTCCAAGTGCAACTACTCATGTCTTGCATGCCCACGGTACGTGTATGTGAATCTATGCTTAATCCTTTTCTCTTTTTTTTTCTTTTGCTGTTTATGTGAAAGCTCTACTCCTAGGTTAATTCATCTTCCATTTCTTTGTTGGTAATTAGTTTTTTTGCTTTGTACGCATGTTTTAATATTAAATAAAATAGTTAATATTAGTTTACGGTAGATATATTTCAGGAGGTGGACATGGTTGATACAACTTTAGTTTTGAGATCTATGTTAGATCTAAATTGTATATGATAAAATAAAATGATTTAAACATTCTTTTGTCTAAAATAAAAATTAGATGCATGGTTTAACTAATTACGTTCAATCCACCTATATATGCCTTTAGATTCAAGATTTCCTTGAGCTATCCATTTGAAGATATATACCCTAAATCTAAATATGTGCCAAATAGAACTGGAATCTTAAAAAAAAACTCACCGGATCGATCACATCCATATTTATTGTCAAACTCGAGAAAAAATAGAGCCACATATATCATTAGTGTATTTAACATTTTCACAGTTTCTAGTCCTTAAGAGCTAGCAAAGTAGGTGACTCATTTTCACATAATTTATGTTCCTCACACAATTGTCAATTCGTCGTTTCATCGTGGTGCACAAACATACTTAACGTTAAGAAATGGTGAAAAGTTGGTTCCCAATTAAGATGCTAGGATTTTTAAATGAGGCTAGAAAAGGCTAGAAATTAAGTTGGTTATGCCATGCTCATCCACCATACAAGAGGAGTTTCGCTGAGTGTCACACACACTCAGTGAATTACTGTTTTCTTGTAGTAATATATATATCTTCCTTTATCGCCTTATTTTCTCAAATCTCATCATAGTTCACGTCGAGAGAGAGCTACAGAGGGAGGATCAAAATTGAGCCTCGTCGAAGCCGAGCTTCTCCCTGGTGAGATCCATTGCAAAAGTTCATGCTTGCTTCTGTTAAACCATACATGCTGCAGCTACGAGCTTCATTCTCTAACCGGAGCCACCACAACGCAGGGAGGAAGAAAGATGTACATACGTCCGAGATTTCGATCTGAACAAGGAGGCCAGCCCAGATCCAGATGAGACTCCCGCCGGCACCATCAGCTTCACTGCTCCAAGTGCAACTCATGTCCTGCCCGTGGTACGTGTATCACATCTATGCAAGCGTCGCTTAATCATTTTCTTTTTTTCTTTTGCTGTTTATGCGAAAGCTCCACTCCAAGGTTAATTCGTCTTCCATTTCTTTGTTGGTAATTAGTTTTTTTTGCTTTGTACACATGTTTTAATCTTAAAATAAAATAGTTAATATTAGTTTACGGTTGTGGCAGGGAGCGCATGGTGCGGCGTGGCGGGGTGGGGCACACGCGGTGTGGCAATGAGGGCGGCATGGCATGGCGAGGTGATGAGGGCGGACAATCTCGAGTTTCTTAGCATTCTACGTGACAACTTTATACAAATATGTGTAATGTTTTATCATAATATCTATGTATCATATCATAATATCACAACAAGTCTCGTGTTTTTCAGATTTCATTTGATTTTTTAGAATTAAAAAACTATTAACTCCACGTTGCCGATATAGTGTCGTAACCTAGACTTTTCAAAATTTCTATCAATTTAGTGCATAAGAACTCAAAATATACTAAGAAATACGAAGGCACTTGTAATTGAAATTTCACTTATTTCAATTTAAATCCTAGAAACATATTTAATGAATTAAAAATAAAAAACTGAACTAAAATGTGAAATTTTAACATGGGATAATATATTTTTTTATTGTGAGTGTAGAAAAAATTTCAAGATAAAATCAAATTGGAAATATCATATATGCTCGAAACAAGGTTCACACATAATTTTTTGGGGAGTTTGCAGAGTGTTTTTTTCAAAAAAAACACTTGGCAAACCCGAAAAAAAATTTGCACGCGCAAGCATCCGTTAGTACCATTTTCACCGAGTGTATTTTCAAAAAAAATACTCGGCAAACAATTAATTTACCAAATGTTTATTGTTTGCCCAGCGTTTTTCAAAAATACTCGACAAATCAATCTTTGCGGAGTTCCCAAAATAATATACTCAGTAAAGATTTTGACACTCGAATTTGAGTGCCATGTACATCCACCACCAGCCTGGAGGCTAGAACGAGGGTCTTGATTGAGTGCATAAATATATCTCTCTTTCACCTCATTTTCTCAAATCTTATCACTGTTCACATCGAGAGAGAGAGAGAGAGAGGAGAGAGAGAGAGAGAGAGACAACACAGAGACAAAGAGCGAGGATCAAAATGGAGCCCTCGAAGCCGAGCTTCTCCCAGGTGAGATCCATTGCAAAAGTTCATGCTTCTGTTAAGCCAGCTTACATGCTGCAGATCACGTATATGAGACCTCTAATACATGTACAACATGTGCACTACCACTTGTGTTATTTCCACAATGTAATTAACTCGTAACGTGTAATTATGTATCTGACTAATCTACTCAGTTTGGCTTCCTATAGTGAATATATATGCTAGTTTTTGCGGAAGCAGCATAATTGTGAAGCATTAAATGTGAGCAATTTATTAGTACGGAAAAGTAAACATGCGTATGCATCATCATCTTCTAACTCGAGGAGTACGTTTCACCTCCTCGCACAACAGTCCTTACATGCCATGAATAACTCAATTCTTCAAACAATTGTAAACTAACTGCGAGTAGTCACACAACCCGCCCTTGACCGTGGGCTCGGCTTTTCGAAAAGATTGATTTTACTCTGATCAGAGATGTACCACTGTACCCACAAGGCACGCACTCATCACTTACACCGAAGTGTAACGAGATGACCCATTTCACGGGAACTCGTGCCAAAACCTTCCGTATGGTCCTCTTCGACTCAACAGCACCCTCTTATAGGTTTCATATGGTGTCCCGACGCGTCGGTGCCCCACCATACCCCCCTTGAGCCTCCTTTGGTACAAGTCGCCCGCAGGCTAACCCCTTGCCCCCTCCTCTATGGTGCCGAGAGACGGAGTGTTCCACACTTCCAGTTAGGACTTACCCATTAGACTTGTGGTTGGTACGGAAGTGCTTTGCAACAGATCCCGCAGACCGGTCCTTATAGTGCCCCGGGTGCGACCAACCAGTTTCTGAGCTTGCACCCGGAACCCACCATACTTATAACCTAGCCAACTCCACAGAGTCCAGAGACAAGAATAACGGGGTATTTCATATACCAGAATCCATCTATCTACGACTCATTCTTTTTATCCTATGGCAGTTGTGCCGGTACATTGGGCACTACCTAATATAATAATAGTAGAGTGACAAGGAGTTTAAGGCTCAATAAGCATGGCTTGGGTTTGCACACAAGGATGGGGATCTAATAAATATAAGTGTAAGGCTTGATTATTGGACTAATGCAATATTAACCTATGGGTTATAGCGATATGGCATTAAAACATGGGCTCAATTATGATCAACTGTTTCCACAGAGATGGTCGATGACTTGCCTTGCTCAGCAAAGGGTGAAGGTGGAACCTCGGGATAGAACTCCGGATCTTCGACGACGTCGTAGTCTTCTCGATACGGAAAAGTAATAAAACATTCAATAATCAATCCAAAACAAACAACCATACTAACATACATGTTTATGTTGGATTAAGTAAAGGAGATGGAGTCTTAACTCTTAGGGTTTTGTTACTTAAACATTTAAGATTAATTTTTAATGAGATTCCTTAATTTTTATAGCTTGATATAATTATCTTCCTAAGGGGGTTTTATTTTAAAGTTGAAGTAAAAAGTTATAAAATGACCTTAATGCTTTTATGGCATTATTATAGTGATATTAGGTTATTTAGATCTTCTGAAGTTTGTTATATAAGTTTTAGGATAGTTTCATAAAGGGTTGACTTTTTCTTAAATGCCTTAATTAAATGTCCTAAAAGGGCCTTTGCAATATCATTTAATGGAATAAGTTGGACAAGATGAATATTCTATTTTTATTAAAAATAGTGAACTCAAGTGGTTAGGTTTTCTGAAGTTATTATATATAAGTTGTCATGACATTCTTATAAAGGGCTTAACTTTTATTATATGAATTACTTAATTTATCCTACAAGGGCTTTTGCAATATTAGTTAATAGATTAAAGTAGGCATAGAGAACATGTTTATTTTTGTTGCATTAAAACAGTAGAACAAAGTCATTAAGTCCTCTGAATTTATTATATAGTTTTTCATAATATATTTGTAGGGTGTTGTATTTCCATTATATGAATTAATCATTTGATTTAAAGGGTCTTGGAAATGGTGGTTAGTAAATTAAAATGAGCAAAATGAATTATTCTATTTTATTGGCTGATAAACAGTGTACTGGAGTTAATAGATCATCTAAAATTAGCATATAAATTTTTAAGGGTTTATCTGAATTATTTTATTGCAATATTAATTAATTCCTAAAGGGGACTTTTCTTTATTATTTAATAAGATTATTATGTGCCAAATAAACATATTATTTTTATTGCATAAATGTGCAAAGAATGAAAAGACAAATTTTCCAGAATTAAAATGGTGAAATTTGGAGTTAATTTGAGCAAGATATGAATTTTGGAAGTTTAAACTATTTTTCTGAATTATTTTTAAACCAGAAAACAGCTGCGGGTCCACGGTGAGCCAGGTCCACCATGGACCCGCGCACTGTGCGCTGCACCGGTTGGATCTGGACCGTTGGATCCAGATCCAACGATCTGTGGCTGGGCGGGGAGTTTAAGTTACAGCGGACGGCCCAGATGGGTCCGTACCGCTTTGACTTGACCAACGTCCAGGATTAAACCCCGCTGAGGGTTTAATCTGGATCGTCCAGATCCGATCGGAGGGCTCCGAGCCCATCCGACACGGCACGGCTGAAAAGGGGTACTTTACCCCTTCTTCCCCGACTCCGGTGGAACTCCGGCGAGGAATTCCCGGCGACGGCGAGACCCTATGGCGCGTCTAAGGCCAGAAATGGAAAGAGGGGTACGAGGGGGATCTCGGCATACCGGCGGTGATGACCAAGGAGCAGTGGCGGTGGCCGGCGACGAGAAGGTGGCGACGAGCTCCTCGGGTTGGCGGTGGCGATGACGTTCCGGCGGTGGTCTGACCTAGCGGAGGTGATGCCGAGGTAGAGGAGGCGGAGGGGATCCCGTCAGTGGAGACGGCGAGGGCGGCGGTGGCCCGGAGCGCCGGCAAAGGGCTGCCGGAGCCGAAGCAGGGGAAAACTCCCGGAAAGGCAGTGGCGGCGCTCGGGATGAGTAGGGCTCGAGTGGCTGAGGTGTGGGCGGATGCGGTGGACTCAGGGGGTCTTATAGGGCTCACCGGTGGCGTGAATGGAAGGCGGAGGGAGGGAAACCGAGGTGTTTCCAAGTCTACTCCGGCGAGGTTACTATAGCTTCTCGGATAGTCTTCCAAAAGGACGAAAACGCGTGGCAAAAGGGGGAAACGGATCACCGGCGAACGGAGAAGGAGATCCGAGGCTCAATCATGAGGATCCGGGCGGTCGACGGTGAAAATGGAAGGGAGGGGGCGCCGGCATGGAAGGGGATCGGCCCCCTTCCTTCGGAGAAGAAGGTTATGACAGGTGGGCTCCACCTGTCATAGACCGAACGAGAAACAATTGCGCCGACCGGTGGGTCCAAGTGGTCAGCGGTAGAGGGGTGGCGTCGGTGGCTGCCAGGTGGGGCCGGCCGAGGCGCGGGGAGTGAGGGGGCTTCGGCGCCGACAAATGGTCCACCTGTCAGAGAGAGGGGTGGTGCTGGGCTGGGCCGAAAGGCTTTCAGAGGGCGATTTAGGGTTTCGGCCCAACTAGATTTAAATGTATTTTCCATTAAATTTAATTCCAGAAATTCAAATATTTGCTTAAGGCTTGAAGATCTGTTGGAAAAATTTTGTAAAAATTCTCAAAAATATTTCTTGGCCTTTAGTTTATCCCATAAAATTTTCAAGTCCAAATCTTGAATATCTATCTCTGTTTGGCTTTAATAGGGTTCTTTTATGAGTTTTCTTTAATAATAAAATTCAGAAATTCATTTAATATTATTTTTCCTTTATTTTATTCCCTTTTAATTTTGGGGCTGTTACAATCCTATCCCCCTTACAGAGAATCTCGTCCTCGAGATTCGAAGTGAACCTCAGGAAATCTAAGGGACGGAGTTCTACTGGTGCTCTGGGTTAGGAGGAGGAGTTACATCAGAAGTAGGCAAAGCGATCTCCGGATCTGGGTTGGTTGAGATCAAATTGGGAGTGTCCTCGGTTGTATCTGGTTTCTCTTTGTGGTGATCTAGAGTATGTCCCTCTGGTTTTGGAATGGAAGATGGCACTCGCTTGGGGTAGGGGCAGTTGTTGGCGTAGTGTCCTCCTTGGCGACAGTTGTAGCACACAATTGGCTTGCCGTTCCTGTCCCTCTTGTATCCGGTAGTTGGTACTGGTGTCCTTCCGGCTGGCGGTGCTTGGGGGTGGGATGTCTGTGCTTGGTCCTCCAAGGGTGGTTCGTGGCTTGGCAGGGGTTGGGGCTTGAGGTGGAATCACTCTGGTTTCTGGTATAGTTGCTTTGTTCACCAATCTTTGAAAGTTGGCGAAATCCCCGTGGATTAGCTGAAGGGAGAGCTCGTGTTGGTGTTGCTGGAGACGGAACAACTGTGCCTGCTGCTCTTGCATCTGCTTCTGTTGTTGTTGCATCTGGGTAAGCAGTGTGGCGATCAGTTGGTTCTATTTTGTCATCATCTCTGCAAGTGTAGGATGATAGACAACAGGGGTCTGCTGACGTCCAGCTTCACCCCATTGAGGCAGATTGCCTGAGGTGTTTCCATTGTGTGGAGCTCCTGATCCTTGGTTGTTGGCCATCCTGAAGTTGAAGGGTTTCAAAAAGAAGGTGCCGTCATTAAGGGGAAATGGTTACTGATTTTATCGCCTAAGATGGATAATTTGACCTAGATGCTTTATGTTAGTCCCTTATTACTTTCATACTCATGCCCTATATCATTTTAATATAAATGATGTATCATGTATTTATTCACTCACCATTCGTGTTGTAATATATTTTATTAATTTGTGTTTAGAGGTTTAAGATGAAGTGATGTTGATTATGTCTTATTGAATTCCTTGGTACCAAAAATTCAAGAAAATTTTTGGAATGCAATTTAATGCTTAGGAGAATTTTTAGGAGAATACTCTAGCTAATTGTTATTTAAATGAAATTTTTAGGCCCATATTTTAGCTTTCCTCTTTCTTGATGTATATGAAATTTATTAATTTATTTTATTTTTAATGCCTGGCGAAAATCAAGGTGTTACAATCCTAACTTCCTTAACAAGAATCTCGTCCCGAGATTCGGAAAGGCTAGAAGTAGAAAGTTAAAGATAGGCTCCAAGTCTGCATTTGCATAGATTGGGCTTGGCTAAGTTAGGGCTTTCCTGACAACGTGTCTTGTCTTCACGATTGGAGTTGACCTTGCAGAATGGCGACGAATGAATTATGTAGAGTTGAGACTAGAGGTAGATTCTCTCGTTGATAATGGGATTATGATTCAATAGGTCTAGGTAAATGAGATTAAGCTTTTATTTCAAATGTATCGTTCTTGCGATTTCATATATTTATATATTCATTCATGCCTTATTTTTGACATGAATGGTAATACAATCAAGTAAAAAGAAAAGCAATCAACCGTAAATCTACGTCTATGGTAGCTCAGGGGACGACTCGATCACGGGCTCGCGGGAGATGGTCGGGGTCGAGGAACTTGACGGTCCGGCGGGTGGAGCACTGTGGGAGATCCTCTTGGGCCTCACTGTGGGAGTCTGAATGGGTTTCTTCCGGCGAGGCGGAAGAGGTGCGATCTCCTCTATGTCCTTCTTCAACTCTCTGAGCTGCTGACGAAGCTGGGTATGGACCATGGCGCCCTGGCGCAGAAGCTCGTTCTGACGTCTCAACTCCTCTACCTCAAGGGTCAACAGCGGGTTCTGCTCTAGCTGTCGACGGAGCTCGGCGTTCTCCCTGGTCAGGTTCTCCGAAGTGTGGCGGTAGAAGTCGATGGTGTCGTGCTGGCTGTCTGCGTCGAGGACTGCCTCTGTGTGGAGGTTATCCATGGCCTCCAAAAGTCTCATCGTGCGGGTGATGGCGGAGCTGCTCTGGGTGAGGGGGCTGATGTAGATGCTGCGGTGACTCCCGGGTGTGCGCATGGGCATGAAGCGGTAGACGGTGTCGCGGAGGTGGCAGTCGTAGACCAGGCGAAGCTCGGCGAGGGACTGGAGAGCGGCTCGCTGGCTGGCCACCACGAATGAAGGTCCTCCAACTCCATGGGTGTAGAAGGGTGGCTGCGTGGAAGAGGGGCGGATCACAACCGTGACCTCGCAGTAGCTCTCGTTCGCATCGGGAAAAATCCCGTGGAACGCAGGCTCATGGGGAAACCCTAAAAAGTCGACGAGCACGCGAAGCTCGCGGATGAATCCGGCCTCGTCACGAAGAGTCCCGCTCATGGTATGGACCGGCATCTACAAAAGAGAGAAATTTTGTGAAAACTTCAGAAGATGAGAAGGTAAGTAATTTTTTTGTAAAATATAGTGAATATATAGGTCCTAAGGTCAGGTCTGTTTGGCTTCCTACAGTCAAGTCGGCTCTGATACCATCTTGTCGCGCCCCGATTTAATAAATCAGGACCTTTATTGAAATTCCAAAGAAAATCAATAAACCAAGACGTTCATAAAGCGACCACGTACAATACGGGCAATCATTCACGGTTCGTAGACCGCATTAATACAAAAGTGAATGAAAGTGAAGAGAAACTAATAAAATCAAGGGTCCTAGATGAACGCCTCCTTCCAGTCTCGCCTTGACTGGGTCGCTACTCCAGACCTTCATCCTCCTCGTAGTAGACGGGCTCTGATGGTGTAAGTCAACGGGGTGAGTACAGATGTACTCAGCAAGCCACCGAATGCAAATATAATGCAAGGTAATAACAAGGGAGATAGTGGCTAGTTTTGCTGAAGCAGCATATTTGTAAAGCATTGAATGTGAGCAATTTATTAGTACGGAAAGGTAGACATGTGAATGCATCATCATCTTCTAACTCGAGGAGTACGTTTCACCTCCTCGCACAACAGTCCTTACATGCCATGAATAACTCAAACCTTCAAACAATTGTAAACTAACTGCGAGTAGTCACACAACCCGCCCTTGACCGTGGGCTCGGCTTTTCGAAAAGATTGAATTTACTCTGATCAGAGATGTACCACTGTACCCACAAGGCACGCACTCATCACTTACACCGAAGTGTAACGAGATGACCCATTTCACGGGAACTCGTGCCAAAACCTTCCATATGGTCCTCCCCGACTCAACAGCACCCTCTTATAGGTTTCATATGGTGTCCCGACGCGTCGGTGCCCCACCATACCCCCCCTTGAGCCTCCTTTGGTACAAGTCGCCCGCAGGCTAGCCCCTTACCCCCTCCACTATGGTGCCGAGAGACGGAGTGTTCCACACTTCCAGTTAGGACTTACCCATTAGACTTGTGGTTGGTACGGAAGTGCTTTGCAGCAGATCCCGCAGACCGGTCCTTATAGTGCCCCGGGTGCGACCAACCAGTTTCCGAGCTTGCACCCGGAACCCACCATACTTATAACATACCCAACTCCAACAGAGTCCAGAGACAAGAATAACGGGGTATTTCATATACCAGAATCCATCTATCTACGACTCATTATTTTTATCCTATAGCAGTTGTGCCGGTACATTGGGCACTAGCTAATATAATATTGTAGAGTGACAAGGAGTTAAGGCTCAATAAGCATGGCTTGGGTTTGCACACAAGGACGGGGATCTAATAATTATAAGTGTAAGGCTTGATATTTGACTAATGCAATATTAACCTATGAGTTATAGCGATAGTTTATTAAAACATGGGCTCAAATATGATCAACTGTTTCCACAGAGGTGGTCGATGACTTGCCTTGATCCGTGAATGGTGAAGGTGGAACCTCGGGGTAAGACTCGGGATCTTCGACGACGTTGTAGTCTTCTCGATACGGAAAAGTAAACACAACATTCAATAAATAATCCAAAATCAAGCATACAAGCATACAAGTTGTCGTTGGATTTAAGTAAGGGAGATAGAGTCTTAAATTCTAGGGAATTACTTAAATATTTAAGATTAATTTTTAATGAGATTCCTTAATTTTATAACTTGATGTGATTATTTTTCCTAAGGGGGTTTTTATTTTTCCCTTTCTTAAAGTTGAAGTAAAAAGTTATAAAATGACCTTAATGTTTTTATGGCATTAATATAGTGACATTAGGTTATTTAGATCTTCTGAAGTTTGTTATATAAGTTTTAGGATAGTTTCATAAAGGGTTGACTTTTTCTTAAATGCCTTAATTAAATGTCCTAAAAGGCCATTTACAATATCCTTTAATGGAACAAAGTGGGTAAAAATGAATACTCTATTTTTATGGTAAAAATAGTAAACTCAAGTTGTTAGGTTCTCTAAAGTTATTATACAAGTTGTCATGATATTTTTGTCAAGTGTTTATCTTCTTTCATATGACTTACTTTATTATCCTACAAGGGCTTTTGCAATATTAATTAATAGATTAAAGTGGGCTAAGTGAACATGTTATTTTTATTGCATTGAAACAGTGGAATCAAGTCATTAAGTCCTTTGGATTTATTATATAGTTTTTCATAATATATTTGTAGGGTGTTGTATTTCCATTATATTAATCATTTATTTTAAAGGGTCTTGGAAATGGTGGTTAGTAAATTAAAATGAGCAAATGAGTTATTATATTTTTATTGGCTTATAAACAGTGTACTGGAGTTAATAGATCATCTAAAACTAGTATATAAATTGTTAAGAGTTTTTCTGAATTATTTAATTGGAATATTAATTAAATCCTAAAGGGGTCTTAGGAATGTTATTTATTAAAATGTCATGGACAAAATGATTATCCCATTTTTATTGTATTAACACAGTGAAATAGAGCCATTACATCTTCTGAAATTACTTTATAAATTTTTAAGGGTTTATCTGAATTATTTTATGGCAATATTAATTAATTTCCTAAAGGGGACTTTTCTTTATTATTTAATAAGATTATTATGTGCCAAATAACATATTGTTTTTATTGCATAAAAGTGTAGAGGATAAAGAGACAAATTTTCCAGAATCAAAATGGTGAATTTTGGAGTTAAATTGAGCAAGATATGAATTTTTAAAGTTTAAAACAAATTTTCTGATTTTTATTTTATACAGAAATTAGTCCCTGGTCCACGGTGAGCCAGGCCCACGGTGGACCAGTGACTGCGCGCGTGAGCCGGGCACGTGGCAACGGTTGGATCAGGATCCAACGGCCAGAGTGCGCGCGGGGATTTAAGTGAGATCCGACGGCCAGGATCCGCTGATACCCCTTCGTTCGATCGGGCGGCTGAGATCTAATCCCTGTGCGATTTAATCTCGGCCGTTCAGTCCAGATCGAACGGCAGAGGCGCCGTCCGGCACGGCACGCACGGGAAGGGGGTACGTACCCTTCTTCCCCGACTCCGGTAGAACTCCGGCGAGGGATTCCCGGCGACGGCGATGTCCTAGGGCACGACCGAGGCTAAAAATGGATAGAGGGGCATGAGGGGAGCCTAGGCTTACCGGTGATGATGACCAAGGAGCAGTGGCGGCGGCCGGCGACGAGAAGGTGGCGACGGGCTCCTCGGGTTGGCGGTGGCGATGGCGTTCCGGCGGTGGTCTGGCCTAGCGGAGGTGATGCCGAGGTAGAGGAGGCGGAGGGGGTCCCGACGGTGGAGCCGTGGAGACGGCGAGGGTGGCGGTGGCCCGGAGCGCCGGTGAAGTCTTGCCGGAGCCGAAGCAGGGGAGAAACCGAAAAAAACGAAGGCGGCGGCTAGGGAGGGAAAGGCTTCGAGGGGTTTCGGTGTGGGCGGAATGCGGCGAGCACCGGGGTCTTATAGGGTCGCCGTCGACAAAAATGGTAGGCTACGCGAAGGAAACCGAGGGGGAAGATTTCCGTAACACCGGCGAGCCTTCCCTCAGCTCGGATCCTTGCCAACTATAGCGAAATCGCGTGAAAAATTGAGGGAAAGGGATCGCCGAGCGTCGAGGCAAGTGAATCCGGGGCTGGTTTGGAGAGATTTGGCGGTCGGCGGCGGAAATTGAAAGGGGGGGCGCCGGCATGGAAGGGGAGGGATCCCTTCCGTTTGGAGAAGAAGGACCTGACAAGGGGGTCCCTCCTGTCAGCGGGCGCGCGGGAGAGGAGAGATGACGAGCGGGCCCGGCATGGCAGTGGGAGAGAGGGGGCGCGGGAGAGGCTGGCGGGTGGGCCAGAGATGGCAGCGGGAGGGCGCACGCGCGGTGGCTGCCAGGTGGGCCTAGCGGAGCGTGGCGCGGAGGAGCGCCGACAGGCTGGCCCCGCCTGTCAGTGAGAGGGGCGTGCTGGGCTGGGCCGAAAGGCTTTCGGAGGAGAATGCAGGGTTTCGGCCCATTAAGAATTTAAATTCTTTTTCTAATTAATTTAATTCCAGAAATTCAAATATTCACTTATGGTTTGAAGATCTGTTGGAAAAATTTGGTAAAAATTCTCAAAAATATTTCTTGGTCTCTAGTTTATCCCATAAAATTTTCAAGTCCAAATTTTGAAGATTTGTCTCTGTTTGGCTTTAATAGGGCTCTTTTAGCATTTTCTTAAATAATAATATTCAGAAATTCATTTAATATTATTTTTCCTTTATTTTATTCCCTTTTAATTTTGGGGCTGTTACAATCATGGTGCTCCGGATTAGGAGGAGTTACATCAGAAGTAGGCAAAGCGATCTCCGGATCTGGGTTGGTTGAGATCAAATTGGGAGTGTCCTCGGTTGTATCTGGTTTCTCTTGTGGTGAACTAGAGTATGTCCCTCTGAGTTTGGAATGGAGGATGGCACCCGCTTGGGGTAGGGGCACTTGTTGGCGTAGTGGCCTCCTTGGCGACAGTTGTAGCACACAATTGGCTTGCCGTTCCTGTCCCTCTTGTATCCGGTAGTTGGTACTGGTGTCTTTCTGGCTGTCTGCGTCGAGGACGGCCTCTGTGTGGAGGTTGTCCATGGCCTCCAAGAGTCTCATCGTGCGGGTGATGGCGGAGCTGCTCTGTGTGAGGGGACTGATGTAGATGCTGCGGTGACTCCCGGGTGTGCGCATGGGCATGAAGCGGTAGACGGTGTCGCGGAGGTGGCAGTCGTATACCAGTCGAAGCTCGGCGAGGGACTGAAGAGCGGCTCGCTGGCTAGCCACCACGAATGAAGGTCCTCCAACTCCATGGGTGTAGAAGGGCGGCTACGTGGAAGAGGGGCGGATCACAACCGTGACCTCGCAGTAGCTCTCGTTCGCATCGGGAAAGATCCGTGGAACGCAGGCTCATGGGGAAACCCCAAAAAGTCGACGAGCACGCGAAGCTCGCGGATGAATCCGGCCTCATCTCGAAGAGTCCCGCTCATGGTGTGAACCGGCATCTACAAAAGAGAGAAAATTTTGTGAAAAACCTCGGAAGATGAGAGGATAAGTAATCTTTTGTAAAATATAGTGAATATATATAAGTCCTAAGGTCAGGTCTGTTTGGCTTCCTACAGTCAAGTCGGCTCTGATACCATCTTGTCGCCGCCCCGATTTAATAAATCAGGACTTTATTGAAATTCCATAGAAAATCAATAAAACAAGACGTTCATCATGCGACCACGTACAATACGGGCAATCATTCACGGTTCGTAGACCGCATTAATACAAAAGTGAATAAAGATGAAGAGAAACTAATAAAATAAGGGTCCTAGATGAACGCCTCCTTCCAGTCTCGCCTTGACTGGGTCGCTACTCCAGACCTTCATCCTCCTCGTAGTAGACTGGCTCTGATGGTGTATGTCAACGGGGTGAGTACAGATGTACTCAGCAAGCCACCGAATGCAGATACATGCAAGGTAACAACAAGGGAGAAAGTGGCTAGTTTTGCGGAAAAGCATAATTGTAAAGCATTAAGTGTGATCAATTTATTAGTACTGAAATGTAAACGTGCGTATGCATCATCATCTTCTAACTCGAGGAGTACGTTTCACCTCCTCGCACAACAGTCCTTACATGCCATGAATAACTCAAACATTCAAACAATTGTAAACTAACTGCGAGTAGTCACACAACCCGCCCTTGACCGTGGGCTCGGCTTTTCGAAAAGATTGAATTTACTCTGATCAGAGATGTACCACTGTACCCACAAGGCCGCACTCATCACTTACACCGAAGTGTAACGAGATGACCCATTTCACGGGAACTCGTGCCAAAACCTTCATAATGGTCTTCCCCGACTCAACAGCACCCTCTTATAGGTTTTATATGGTGTCCCGACGCGTCGGTGCCCCACCATACCCCCCCTTGAGCCTCCTTTGGTACAAGTCGCCCGCAGGCTAGCCCTTGCCCCCTCCACTATGGTGCCGAGAGACGGAGTGTTCCACACTTCCAGTTAGGACTTACCATTAGACTTGTGGTGGTACGGAAGTGCTTTGCAACAGATCCCGCAGACCGGTCCTTATAGTGCCCCGGGTGCGACCAACCAGTTTCCGAGCTTGCACCTGGAACCCACCATACTTATAACATAGCCTACTCCAACAGAGTCCAGAGACAAGAATAACGGGGAAATCCATATAACAGAATCCATCTATCTACGACTCATTCTTTTTATCCTATAGCAGTTGTGCCGGTACATTGGGCACTACCTAATATAATAATAGTAGAGTGACAAGGAGTTTAAGGCTCAATAAGCATGGTTTGGGTTTGCACACAAGGACGGGGGATCTAATAAATATAAGTGTAAGGCTTGATTATTGGACTAATGCAATATTAACCTATGGGTTATAGCGACAATGTATTAAAACATGGGCTCAATTATGATCAACTGTTTCCACAGAGATGGTCGATGACTTGCCTTGCTCAGCAAAAGGGTGAAGGTGGAACCTCGGGATAGAACTCCGGATCTTCGACGACGTCGTAGTCTTCTCGATACGGAAAAGTAAATAAAACATTCAATAATCAATCCAAAACAAACAACCATACTAACATACATGTTTATGTTGGATTAAGTAAAGGAGATGGAGTCTTAACTCTTAGGGTTTTGTTACTTAAACATTTAAGATAATTTTTAATGAGATTCCTTAATTTTTATAGCTTGATATAATTATTCTTCCTAAGGGGGTTTTATTTTAAAGTTGAAGTAAAAGTTATAAAATGACCTTAATGCTTTTATGGCATTATTATAGTGACATTAGGTTATTTAGATCTTCTGAAGTTTGTTATATAAGTTTTAGGATAGTTTCATAAAGGGTTGACTTTTTCTTAAATGCCTTAATTAATGTCCTAAAAGGGGCCTTTGCAATATCATTTAATGAAATAAATTGGACCAGATGAATATTCTATTTTTATTAAAAATAGTGAACTCAAGTGGTTAGGTTTTCTGAAGTTATTATATAAGTTGTCATGACATTCTTATAAAGTGTTTAACTTTTATTATATGAATTACTTAATTTATCCTACAAGGGCTTTTGCAATATTAGTTAATAGATTAAAGTAGGCATAGTGAACATGTTTATTTTTGTTGCATTAAAACAGTAGAACAAAGTCATTAAGTCCTCTGAATTTATTATATAGTTTTTCATAATATTTTGTAAGGTGTTGTATTTCCACTATATGAATTAATCATTTATTTTAAAGGGTCTTGGAAATGGTGGTTAGTAAATTAAAATGAGCAAAATGAATTTATATTTTTATTGGCTGATAAACAGTGTACTGGAGTTAATAGATCATCTAAAATTAGCATATAAATTGTTAAGAGTTTTTCTGAATATTTAATTGGAATATTATTAAATCCTAAAGGGGTCTTAGGAATGTTATTTAACAAAATGTCATGGACAACATGGTCATTCCATTTTATTGTGTTTATAATAGTGAAATAGAGCCATTACCTCTTCTGAAATTACTTTATAAATTTTTAAGGGTTTATCTGACTTATTTATTGCAATATTAATTAATTCCTAAAGGGGACTTTTCTTTATTATTTAATAAGATTATTATGTGCCAAATAAACATATTATTTTTATTGCATAAATGTGCAAAGAATGAAAAGACAAATTTTCCAGAATTAAAATGGTGAAATTTGGAGTTAATTTGAGCAAGATATGAATTTGGAAGTTTAAACTATTTTTCTGAATTATTTTTAACCAGAAAACAGCTGTGGGTCCACGGTGAGCCAGGTCCACCCATAGACCAGCCCGCACTGTGCGCTGCCACGGTGGATCTAGACCGTTGGATCCAGATCCAACGATCTGGGCGGGGCGGGGAGTTTAAGTTACAGCGGACGGCCCAGATGGGTCCGTACCGCTTTGACGGACCAAGTCAGGATTAAACCCCCGTGAGGGTTAATCGGACGTCCAGATCCGATCGGAGGGCTC
>JAAALK010000289.1:42423601-42452836 GCA_019279435.1 Zizania palustris | reverse complement strand
TGCAAGGTAACAACAAGGGAGAAAGTGGCTAGTTTTGCGGAAAAGCATAATTGTAAAGCATTAAGTGTGATCAATTTATTAGTACTGAAATGTAAACGTGCGTATGCATCATCATCTTCTAACCTCGAGGAGTACGTTTCACCTCCTCGCACAACAGTCCTTACATGCCATGAATAACTCAAACATTCAAACAATTGTAAACTAACTGCGAGTAGTCACACAACCCGCCCTTGCCAGTGGGCTCGGCTTTTCGAAAAGATTGAATTTACTCTGATCAAGATGTACACTGTACCCACAAGGCACGCACTCATCACTTACACCGAAGTGTAACGAGATGACCCCCTTTTTCACGGAACTCGTGCCAAAACCTTCCATATGTCTTCCCCGACTCAACAGCACCCTCTTATAGGTTTTTATATGGTGTCCCGACGCGTCGGTGCACCACCATACCCCCCCTTGAGCCTCCTTTGGTACAAGTCCCCGCAGGCTAGCCCCTTGCCCCCTCCACTATGGTGCCGAGAGACGGAGTGTTCCACACTTCCAGTTAGGACTTACCATTAGACTTGTGGTTGTACGGAAGTGCTTTGCAACAGATCCCGCAGACCGGTCCTTATAGGGCCCCGGGTGCGACCAACCAGTTTCCGAGCTTGCACCTGGAATCCCACCATAACTTATAACATAGCCTACTCCAACAGAGTCCAGAGACAAGAATAACGGGGAAAGTCCATATAACAGAATCCATCTATCTACGACTCATTCTTTTAATCCTATAGCAGTTGTGCCGGTACATTGGGCACTACCTAATATACATAATAGTAGAGTGACAAGGAGTTTAAGGCTCAATAAGCACTGGTTTGGGTTTGCACACAAGGACGGGGATCTAATAAATATAAGTGTAAGGCTTGATTATTGGACTATGCCATATTAACCTATGGGTTATAGCGACAATGTATTAAAACATGGCTCAATTATGATCAACTGTTTCCACAGAGATGGTCGATGACTTGCCTGGCTCAGCAAAAAGGGTGAAGGTGGAACCTCGGGATAGAACTCCGGATCTTCGACGACGTCGTAGTCTCTCGATACGAAAAGTAAATAAAACATTCAATAATCAATCCAAAACACAACAACCATACTAACATACTGTTTATGTTGGATTAAGTAAAGGAGATGGAGTCTTAACTCTTAGGGTTTTGTTACTTAACATTTAAGATTAATTTTTAATGAGATTCCTTAATTTTTATAGCTTGATATAATTATTCTTCCTAAGGGGGTTTTATTTTAAAGTTGAAGTAAAAAGTATAAAATGACCTTAATGCTTTTATGGCATTATTATGTGACATTAGGTTATTTAGATCTTCTGAAGTTTGTTATATAAGTTTTAGGATAGTTTCATAAAGGGTTGACTTTTCTTAAATGCCTTAATTAAATGTCCTAAAAGGGCCTTTGCAATATCATTTAATGAATAATTGGACCAGATGAATATTCTATTTTTATTAAAAATAGTGAACTCAAGTGGTTAGGTTTTCTGAAGTTATTATATAAGTTGTCATGACATTCTTATAAAGTGTTTAAACTTTTATTATATGAATTACTTAATTTAAATCCTACAAGGTCTTTTGCAATATTAGTTACATAGATTAAAGTAGCATAGTGAACATGTTTATTTTTGTTTGCATTAAACAGTAGAACAAGTCATTAAGTCCTCTGAATTTATTATATAGTTTTTCATAATATTTTTGTAAGGTGTTGTATTTCCACTAATATGAATTAATCATTTATTTTAAAGGGTCGTGGAAATGGTGGTTAGTAAATTAAAATGAGCAAAATGAATTATTATATTTTATTGGCTGATAAACAGTGTACTGGAGTTAATAGATCATCTAAAATTAGCATATAAATTGTTAAGAGTTTTTCTGAATTATTTAATTGGAATATTAATTAAATCCTAAAGGGGTCTTAGGAATGTTAGTTATACAAAATGTCATGGACAACATGGCCAGCTCCATTTTATTGTGTTTAATAATAGTGAAATAGAGCCATTACATCTTCTGAAATTACTTTATAAATTTTTAAGGGTTTATCTGAATTATTTATTGCAATATTAATTAATTCCTAAGGGGACTTTTCTTTATATTTAATAAGATTATTATGTGCCAAATAAACATATTATTTTTATTGCATAAATGTGCAAGAATGAAAAGACAAATTTTCCAGAATTAAAATGGTGAAATTGGAGTTAATTTGAGCAAGATATGAATTTTGGAAGTTTAAACTATTTTTCTGAATTATTTTTTAAACCAGAAAACAGCTGTGGGTCCACGGTGAGCCAGGTCCACCATAGACCCCGCGCACTGTGCGCTGCACCGGTTGGATCTAGACCGTTGGATCCAGATCCAACGATCTGTGGCTGGGCGGGGAGTTTAAGTTACAGCGGACGACCCGATGGGTCCGTACCGCTTTGACTTGACCAACGTCCGGATTAAACCCCGCTGAGGGTTAATCTGGATCGTCCAGATCCGATCGGAGGGCTCCGAGCCCATCCGACACGGCACCTGAAAAGGGGTACTTTACCCCTTCTTCCCCGACTCCGGTGGAACTCCGGCGAGGAATTCCCGGCGACGGCGAGACCCTATGGCGCGTCTAAGGACAGAAATGGAAAGAGGGGTACGAGGGGGATCTCGGCATACCGGCGGTGATGACCAAGGAGCAGTGGCGGTGGCCGGCGACGAGAAGGTGGCGACGAGCTCCTCGGGTTGGCGGTGGCGATGGCGTTCCGGTGGTGGTCTGACCTAGCGGAGGTGATGCCGAGGTAGAGGAGGCGGAGGGGATCCCGTCAGTGGAGACGGCGAGGGCGGCGGCGGCCCGGAGCGCCGGCAAAGGGCTGCCGGAGCCAAAGCAGGGGAAAACTCCTGGAAAGGCGTGGCGGCGCTCGGGATGAGTAGGGCTCGAGTGGCTGAGGTGTGGGCGGATGCGGTGGACTCAGGGGGTCTTATAGGGCTCACCGGTGGCGTGAATGGAAGGCGGAGGGAGGGAAACCGAGGTGTTTCCAAGTCTACTCCGGCGAGGTTACTATAGCTTCTCGGATAGTCTTCCAAAAGGACGAAAACGCGTGGCAAAAGGGGGAAACGGATCACCGGGCGAACGGAGAAGGGAGATCCGAGGCTCAATCATGAGGATCCGGGCGGTCGACGGTGAAATGGAAGGGAGGGGGCGCGGCATGGAAGGGGATCGGCCCCCTTCCTTCGGAGAAGAAGGTTATGACAGGTGGGCTCCACCTGTCATAGGACCGAACGAGAAACAATTGCGCCGACGGTGGGTCCAAGTGGTCAGCGGTAGAGGGTGGCGTCGGTGGCTGCCAGGTGGGGCCGGCCGAGGCGCTGGAGGTGAGGGGTGCTTCGGCGCCGACAAATGGGCCAAGGAGGGCAGCGGCTAGGCGCACGTGCAAGTGACCGACAGGTGGGGCTATTCCGGACGCGGGCGTGGGGAGGAGAGAGGAAGCGGCCGACAGGCTGGCCCCAACCTGTCAGTGAGAGGGGCTGAAAATGGGCTGGGCCGAACGGTTTTGGAGGGAGTTTCAGGGTTTCGGCCCCCCCCCAACAAGAATTTAAATGTTTTTTCTAATTAATTTAATTCCAGAATTGGTTATTGGTTTAAGACTTGAAGTACTGTTGCTAAAATTTTGTAAAAATTCTCAAAATATTTCTTGGCCTCTAGTTTATCCCATAAAATTTTCATGCCCAAATTTTGAATATCTATCTCTGTTTTGGCTTTAATAGGTTCTTTTATGAGTTTTCTTTAATAATAAAATTCCAGAATTCATTTAATATTATTTTTCCTTTAATTTTATTCCTTTTAATTTTGGGGCTGTTACAAGCATGGTTATTTGGTTAATATACATATCACAATTTCTAGTCCTTACGAGCTAGCAAAGTTGGTGACTCATTTTCACATAATTATGTTCCTCACACAATTGTCAATTTGTCGTTTCATTGTGGTGTACAAACATACTTAATGTTAATAAATGGTGAAATTTTGGCTCATAATTAACATGCTGAGATTTTTGAAATGAAGGCAGAAAAGGCTAGAAATGAAATTCAGCGAGAAATGGAACCCTAGCTCCCTGGTTATGCCATGTGCATCCACCCCTAGCCTGGAGGGCTGGAAGTCTGGAACGATCAGGGTGTTGATCGAGCGCATAAATATATCTCCCTTTTGCCTCATTTTCTCAAATCTCATCACAGTTCACGTCGCCGCGCGCGCGAGAGAAGAGAGAGACAGAAAGCAAGGATCAAAATGGAGCCCTCGAAGACGAGCTTATCTCCCAGGTGAGATCCATTTCAAAAGTTCATGCTTCTGTGTTAAGCCAGCTTACATGCTGCAGCTATGAGCTTCTTCTGACCGGAGCAACCACAATGCAGGGAGGGAGATCCATTGCAAAAGTTCATGCTTGCTTCTGTTAAGCCTTACATGCATGCTGCAGCTATCAGCTTTATTATCTAACCGGATCCACCACAACGCAGGGAGGAAGAAAGATGTACGTCAAAGATTTTGATCTGAATAAGGAGCCCAGCCCAGATCCAGATGAGACTCCCGCCGGCACCATCAGAATTCACTGCTCCAAGTGCAACTCATGTCCTTCCCGCGGGCGGTACGAGATGTATGTGAATCTATGCAAGCGTCTCTTAATCCTTTTCTCTTTTTTTCTTTTGCTGTTTATGCGAACGCTCCACTCCTATGTTAATTCGTATTCCATTTCTTGGTTGGTAATTAGTTTTTTTGCTTTGTACGCATGTTTTAATCTTAAAATAAAATAGTTAATATTAGTTTACAGTAGATATATTTCACGAGGAGGACATGTTTGATAAAACTTTAGCTTTGAGATCTATGTAGAATCTAAATTTATATGATAAAATAAAATAATTTAAACATTTTTTGTTTAAATAAAAACTAGATGGTTTAACTAATTACCTTCAATCCACGCACCTATATATGCCTTTAGATTCAAAATTTCTTTGAGTCTATCCATTTGAAGAAACCCTAAATCTAAATATGTGCCCAATAGAATTAGAATCTTAAAAATAAAATAGTTGATCATGTAGTTTATGTTAGAAATGTGCCGGCATTGAAAAAGCAACATAGATGTAAATACAAAGTAGCTGAAATTATGTGGGGAACACTTTTTTAATTTATTTAAATTAATTTGAATTTCATGGAGCTTTATTATCTTACACCTACAATTAATTAACTACTTCATTCGATATTCGCTTCTGTGCTAAATTTGGATTTCCTAGCTACTTCTTTCACGTGAAAGTTGAAATATTAACGCAGGTTGCTGTAGTAAGCTGATGAGAAGGATGCCAAATTGCCAAGGGCACATCAAGATAGATAGCTGAAATTATGTGGGGAACACTTTTTTAATATATTTAAATTAATTTGAACTTCATGTAGCTTTATTTGCTTACACCTACAACTTACTAACTACTTCATTTGATATTCGCTTCTGTGCTAAATTTGGATTTCCTAGCTACTTCTTTCACGTGAAAGTCGAGACTTTATTTTTTAAAGAAGGCCCACGTGGTCCAGTTATGTTCGAAAGTCATGTGTTTTTTAATTTTCTTAGAGAATGCCACGGAAGCCTGATTTTAGTTGAAGGTCACCCATCCCACATTACTCTCACCTGAACACAATTGACGTTGGAGTTCTTAAATCTTGATGTAGGTTGCTGTAGAAGCCTCATGAGAAAGATGCCAAGGACACATAAAGCTACCACAAATTATTTGGGGGGCACATTTTTATTTTATTTAAATTAATTTGAACTTCATGTAGATTTATTGGCTGCTTACACCTACAATTCATTAACCACTTCATTTTATATTCGCTTCTGTGCTATGTTTGGATTTCCTACTTCTTTGATGTGATTGTTGATTAATCGTGGTGCACAAACATACTTAACGTTAGTAATAAATGGTGAAAAGTTGGCTCCCAATTAAGATGCTGAGATTTTTTCAAATATAAATATGTGCCAAATAGAAACTGGAATCTTAAAAATAAAATAGTTGATCATGTAGTTTATGTTAGATATGTGCCAGTGTTGAAAAACCAACATAGATATGTAAATACAAAGTAGCTGAAATTATGTGGGGGACACACTTTTTATTTTATTTAAATTAATTTGAAGTCCATGCAGCTTTATTTGCTTACACTACTTACAATAATTAATTTACTACTTCATTCTCTATTCGCTTATGTGTTAAAGTTGGATTTCCTACTTTGACGTGAAAGCCCGCTGATGAGAAGGATGCCAAATTGCCTAGGGCACATCAAGCTGAAATTATGTGGGGCACATATTTTTATTTATTTAAATTAATTTGAAGTTCATGTAGCTTTATTGTCTTACACCTACAATTCATTAACTACTTCATTTGATATTCGCTTTTGTGCTAAATTTGGATTTCCTAGCTACTTCTTTCACGTGAAAGTTGAGTCTTTATTTTTTAAAGAAGGCCTCCCCGTGGTCCAGTTTTATTCACTATAAGAAATCAAAGAACTTCCATCGGCATTTGGCCGACGGAAGCGTTTCGATAGAAGTTAGCTAACTTCCGTCGGCGGCTGACAAACCTAGCCGACGGAAGTTACCACGGTAACTTCCGTTGGCCAAAGCCTAGCCTACGAAAATTACATTTTTTTTGTTTTTGTGTTGTTCTGTTTGTTTTTACATTCCTGCTTCACTAGTCTAAGATATCAGTAGATGTACTCTTGCAGTGCAGAATAAAAGGAGCTATCTTCACAGCAAATTGTCTTCCTTGAGAAATGTTGTACCTGAAAAAGCAAAATCAAATGCCCACATGAATGGATGAATGTACAATGGAGGCTGGAGCGTTAGATATGTCCAGTTCTTGATCAAAAGCAGTAGACGTATTTGCATGGGTCCTCATTAAGAGCAGAAACTTCTGGCACAAAAACAACAAATAAATCTCCATTATCCACTTCTCCAGTAATAATCAATTAATCATCATTTTGGCATATCATGATATCAATATAAATAGCAGCAACATGTGTGCTCAATTTGCACTTTACTTCAGACAATGGCTCTAATGAAAAATGTGATTTACACATTGCTAAGTACTAATTAACATCTATCCAAATAATTTCAGGACGTGTGCTCAATAATGGCAGCACTTAACCCTGAAAAAATGTTGTTGTTCCAATCCAAATAACCAGATTTACAGGGATTAACCACGGAGGAGACGGGCTGTGAGAGAAGACCTTACCATGGGGGTGGCGTCTGTCGGCGAGGGGGTGGCGGTCGTCGATGCATGGAGGCGCGGGTGGTGGCTGTCAGAGCGGGGGTGCCGGCAGTCGGCGCAGGCAGGTGCGGGGGCTGGCAGGCGTCGGCGATGGGGTGGTGGCCATCGGCGTGGGGAGGCGCGGGGGCTGGCGGTCATCAGCGATGGGTTGACAGTCCTCGGTGCGGGGGCTAGCGGGCGTCGGCGATAGGGTGGCGGCCATCGGCACGGGAGGCGCGGAGGCTGAGGGTGCGGCGGCTAGAGAAAAGCTAGGGCAACGATGGATTTGAGAAAAAATAGGGCGCTTGTGGGAATAAATAAAGGCCACTTATCTTCCGTCGGCTTGGGGTGGGCCGACGGAAGTTAAGGATTTCTTTCGTCGGCTCCACTCTAGCCGACGAGAATTTTAAGATTTCTTTCGTCGGCTTGATCTAGCCGTCGGAAATTAATCTTTTTTCGTCGGTTTTAAGAAAAGCCGACGGAAGTTATCTGAGCTGACGAAAATTTATCATTTCCTTGTAGTGATTTGAAAGTCATGTGTTTTTTTTATTTTTTTAGAGAATGCCACGGAAGCCCTATTTTAATTGAAAGCCATGTGTCAAGGATGTGATACGAGTACTTTTTAGAAGATCACCCATCTCAGCACTACTCTTGCATGAACACACTCGACGTTGTAGTTCTTAAATTTTGACGTATGTAGGTTGCTGTAGAAGCCTCGTGAGAAAGATGACAAGGGCACATAAAGCTACCAGAAATTATGTGAGGGACACATTTTATTTTATTTAAATTAATTTGAACTTCATGTAGATTTATTGCTGGTTTACACCTACAATTCATTAACTACTTCATTTATATTCGCTTTTGTGCTATGTTTGGGTTTCCTACTTCTTTGACGTGATAGTTGATTAATCTTAATGCAGGCTGCTGTACGTAGAAGCTGATGAGAAGGATGCCAAGGGCACAGATGTGATGACTACCGATAGTTTACTGGTAGAGAAGAGGTAAGTAAGCCACTAGCAATTTTTTTTCTTACTGTCAATATATGCAAGCCGCTAGCAATTTCTAGTCCTTCAAGAGCTAGCAAAGTTGGTGACTCATTTCACATAATTTATGTTCCTCACACAATTGCCAATTTTTTTCATTTCATCGTGGTGCGACGGTCGGGTCTGATAAGCTCAAAACGTTAACTAAACTACGCCGCACAACATACTTACATGTTAGTAAATGGTTAAATTTTGGCTCCTAAATTAAGATGCTGATATTTTGAATTGAGAAGAGAAAAGGCTAGAAATGCAATGCAGTGGGAAATGGAACCCTAGCTCCCTGGTTATGCCACTACGGGAGAAGAGATCTTTGCTGAGTGCCACTCAGCAAACCTCCTGTTGCACTCGACAAATGGTTCGTCGAGTGCCACACTCGGTGAAAGACACTCGGCGAATACACTATTAGCGATCAACAGTTTGCCGAGTGATTTCGGTAGGGCAATCTGGCAAACACTTCACCGAGTGCCAAATTTGACACTCGGCTGAAAATAATACTATAAAAGGAGGCTTGACAGAAGGTTTGCCGAGTGCCCAAAATTTGGCACTCGAAAATAAAAAAACAGGAAATAAAAAAATAAAAATGTGCAGAACGGGACGTCCGTCCCGAACGCACATTTGGTCTAACACTTAGAGGGTGCAACGCGTCATGGTGAGGGGCAATAGGGTCAGGCCGCTGCCGGCCGTGGCAGGGCGCACAACGCACCGCAGCGGAACGGCAGGGCGCGTGTGGTGTGTGGAGCATGCGGCGGTCGGGTGGGGCGCGCGCGGTGTGGCGATGAGAGTGGCATGGCGCGGCGAGGTGACGAGGGCGGACAATCTCGAGTTTCTTATCATCCTATGTAACAACTTCCTCGAAATATTTTTAATTTTTTAATCATAATATCTATGTATCATATCATAATACCATGACAAGTCTCATATTTTTCAGAATTCATTTGATTTTTTTAGAATTAAAAACTATTAAGTTCCACGTTGCCGATATAGTGTCGTAACCTATATTTTTTAAAAAACTTTCTTTCAATTTAGTGCATACGAACCTAAAATATACTAAGAAATATGAATATGATTTTTTTTTGTAATTTTTTGGTTCATTATTTTAGGCACTTGTAGTTAAAATTTCACCTATTTCAATTTAAATCCTAGAAACATATTTAATGAATTAAAAATAACAAACTGAATTAAAAATGTGAAATTTTTAAATTGGATAATATCTTTTTATTGTGAGTGTAGAAAAAAATTCAAGATAAAATCAAATTAAAATATCATATAAGCTCGAAACAAGGTTCACACATATTTTTTGGGGGGTGTTTGTCAAGTAGTTTTAAAAAAAACACTCGACAAACCGAAAAAAAATGCATGCGCAAGCACGTCGTCACAACGTCCGTCAGCACCATTTTTCACCGAGGGAAACATTCGGCAAACAATTAATTTATCGAGTGTTTATAGTTTGCCAAATGTTTATAGTCTGGAGGCTGGGACGAGGGCGTTGAGCGCATAAATATATCTCCCTTTCGCCTCATTTTCTCAAATCTCATCACGGTTCACATCGAGAGAGAGACGGAGACAGAGAGCGAGGATCAGAATGGAGCCCTCGAAGCCGAGCTTCTCCCAGGTGAGATCCATTGCAAAAGTTCATGTTCTTGCTTCTGTGTGAAGCCAGCTTAATTACATGCTGCAGATCACGTATATGAGACTTCTAACACATGTACATGTGCACTACCACTTGTGTTATTTCCACAATGTAATTAACGTAATGTGTAATTATGTATCTGACTAATCTACTCAGTTATAATCTAGATACATGCAACAATCTAGACCTTTTTCATGCATGGTTATTTGGTTAATATACATATCACAATTTATAGTCCTTAAGAGTTAGCAAAGTTGGTGACTCATTTTCACACAATTTGTGTTCCTCACACATGCAATTGCCAATTTGTCATTTCATCGTGTTGCAATGGCCGGACCTGGTATGCTCAAAATGTTATCTAAACTACGCACGTGCGCAACATACTTAACGTTAATAAATGGTGAAAATTTGGCTCCTAGTTAACATGCTGAGATTTTTTTAATGAGGCTAGAAATGAAATGCAGCGGGAAATGGAACCCTAGCTCAGCTCCCTCGGTTATGCCATGCGCATCCACCACCAGCCTAGAGGCTGGAAAGAGGGTGTTGATCGAGCGCATAAATATATCTCTCCCTTTCGCCTCATTTTCTCAAATCTCATCACAGTTCACGTCACGAGAGAGAGCGAGAGAGACATAGAGCGAGGATCAGAATGGAGCCCTCGAAGATGAGCTGATCTCCTAGGTGAGATCCATCGTAAAAGTTCATGCTTTTGTTAAGCCAGCTTACATGCTACATCTATGAGCTTCTTCTGACCGGAGCAACCACAATGCAGGGAGGAAGAAAAATGTATGTCCGAGATTTTGATCTGAACAAGGAGGCCCAGCCCAGATCCAGATGAGACTCCTGGCGCCATCACCTCACCTCTCTAGATTCATCTCATGTCTAGCAGGTACTTGTGCATCGATCTATGAACGCGTGCACGCTTAATTGAATAGCCTCAAATCTCATTATGAAAATCAAATCTTACAAGATGTTCATTGTCAGTCAACGCATAATACGAAAACAAAGTATAGCTCATAGGCTATAATTATTACAAAAAACGAACTGAGGAAATGAAAGTGCCTTGGCGAACATCTTGGCCCACGGCTCCTTCCTCGACTAGGACAGCTCAATCCAGACCATCATCTTGATACGCAACATCTAAAGGTGTTTGTCAACGGAGGTGAGTACGAACGTACTCAACAAGCCACATATATGCATATAATGAAGGCTTAATAACAAGGAGCCAATTCTAGTCTTGTTTTGCATAAAAGCAGATTTGTAAAGATTAAGCATGTTGTGTTGTCAAATTCTAAGCATGAATGTAAATAAGTAAAACTTCCTCTACCTCGAGTTGCACACCTGTGCTAACTCGCACAATTCAAACCAACTCATTCATGACTTAACATTCAACTTGCATAAACATCTAACCGTGGAGAACATCACTAGGCTACCATAATCGTGGGCACAACTTTCGAAAGGTTATACACTGATCATAGGTGTACAACTTTATCCACAAGACACTCATTCCTACACACCAAAGTGTGTCTGGCGATCTGACACCACGTCACCCCGAAGGAACTCATGCCAAAACATTTCATATGAGTCAGTTCAATGAGAGGACAACCACACTAGGTTCGTCGACGCTCCACTGGAATCACACCCGAAAGACATAGGTTGATCCCGATTGGTAGATATAGACTTTCCATTTGTGCCTCGTCAGTACAAGTCATCCCAAGGAAACTCTTAACCTAATGAATTTGCCTCCTCCGCTTGGTGCATCACGTTGAAACGAACCATACTCCAGATTAGGTCTTAACCACTCGACTTGTGGTTAGTATGAGTTTTCTTTGCACAGATGTCGTAGACCGATCCTTATAGTGCCCCAGGTACGACCACCAATGCCCTAGCTTGCACCCGGAAGCCACCATGCTTATAACTTTATCATCTTCCAAGTCTTTAACAATTCTCATAATAACAATAAGTTGAGATATATGTCAAAGAGTTCAGAGCCCTGGCTAATTTTGTTGTAGTAATTATAGTGAGGCATCGAAACGTGCTAGTACGTACTTAGAGCACTAACTACTAAACTTGACAAGGCGATAAGGAAAAGATGATACAAAGCATGGCTTGGGTTTACACAACAGGGAGTAAGCTAGCAATAATTGTAAAGTGCTATGTTGAACTATTGATGCAAATAATACCTATGGTTTATAGCATTAATATTGAAAACATGGGATCAATCATGCTCAAGGAGGGGTTTGTGACTTGCCTTGCTCCTCAAAATAATTGTACTGGTCTTCATGTGGCAAATTTTGGTCTTCGACGGCGTCAACTTCTATTTAGCACGCAAAACAAGGAGAAAAGAGGAGTAATCAATTAAAACAGTACAATAAACAATACAAACAGTGCAAATAAAGTGAACTAATGTGTAGAGAATAATTTTATGAATTTTCTGAAATTTGAATGGACAAAATTGGAGTTAAAATGCAAAAGTTATGAATTTTCAAAGTTTTAAATCATTTATGGAATTACTTTTAAATTAAAAACAGTCTTCGGTCCACGGCGGACGAGTCCACCATGCACCTGGCGCTGTGCGCGTGGACCGAGCCAATCTGGACCGCGCGATCTAGATCAGACGGCCAGCAGCGAGGCGATGTATTAAGTGATCTTGGATGGCTGAGATTACAATGGCGAAGGGGTATGCAATCAACGGCTCAGATCGCTGTGGGGGTTTAAGTTGTCGTTAACGGCCACGATTAACTATACTTTGTTTTTGTATTATGCGTTGACTGGCGATGAACATTTTTCTTTTCTTTTTCTTTTCCCTTTTTATGCGAAAGCTGTTGTCTTAGATTATTAATTCGACTTCCATTTCTTGGTTGGTAATTAGGTCTTTGCTTTGTACACTTGTTTTAATCTTAAAATAAAATAGTGAATATTACTTGCGGTAGATCTCTATTATATTTCACCATTGTGATAGATCTGTTTGATACAACTTTAACTTTGAAGATTCATATTGGATCTAAATTTTTATAATAAAATAAATTGATTTAAACATTTTTTATTCCAAAATAAAAAAATATATGGGTCAAGTAATATTTACCTTCAATCTACCTATGACTTTAGATTAAAGATTTCTGGAAACTAGAAGGAATAATCCTAAATTTAAATACATGCCAAACAAGACTTGAATAATAATCAGCATTGAAAAACCAACACAGATGTAAATACAAAGCAAGCTGAAATTATGTGGGGGACACATTTTTTATTTTATTTAAATTAATTTGAAGTTCATGTAGCTTTATGTACGCTGTTATTGCCCTGTTCCAGCGACATACATTTTAGATCGGATAAACAAAATATGGAGAAAATTATGCACTACGGGACACGCCATGTTTGCCGAGTGTCCAAAACACTCGGCGAAGTCAATTTTATACTCGGCGAAGGCTTCGCCGAGTGTTGCACTCGGCAAACAACACTCGGCGAAGGCGTCATCGGCAAAAAACATTCGCCGAGTGCTTTTTTTCGGGCACTCGGCGAAGGGCGGCGAACCCTTCGCCGAGTGCCACATAAGACACACGGCGAACTCAACATTTAACGGGGAGAAGACGGGGGTTTGCCGAGTGCCCAAATGTGGCACTCGGCAAACTTAAAAACAAAAAATAAAAAAAAAACAGTATGCCCGCCGGCCACGCCATTCCGTCGAACGGGTGGCGGGCATGGTCAGCGGCACAGGGCGGAGCGGCGCCGGGCGGAGCGGGCCGGCGTCGGGGCGGGGCGAGCCGGTGTCGGGGCGGTGCGGGGTGGCCTCGGGGCGGCGTCGAGGCGGCGTGGGGCCAGGGCGGGGGCGGCGCGGGGTGGCGTCGGGGCGGGGTCGGCGCCGTGGCGGGGCGGGGCGGCGCCGGGGCAGGGCGGCGTCGGGGGGCGGCGCCGGGGCGTGTGGCCGGGAGGGCCGGCGCCGGGGCGAGCGGCCGGGCGGGGCGTGCGGCCCGGGCCGGGCCGGCGTCGGGGCGAGGCCGCGCCGGCGTCGGGGCGAGACCAGGGCGGGGCGGCGGTGGAGCGGCGTCGGGGCGAGCGCCCGGGCGAGGCGTGCGGCCGGGCCGGGCCGGCGTCGGGGGAGAGCCGGGGCGGGGGGCGGCGCCGGCGCGGCGTCGGGGCGGCGACGCCGGGGAGATGAGGGGAGGAGTGTATGTGAGGGAGGGGGGAAATTTAAAGGAGGGAGTGAAAAATTACGGGAGAGTTAAAAAATTGCGGGAAAAAAGTGCGGGGAACGAAATTTTTCATTTCGCCGAGTGCAACACTCGGCAACTATAAAGTATTTGCCGAGTGTCTTAAATATGACACTCGGCAAACAATTTTTTTATTTTTTCAATTTTTTTCAATTTTTTTTAATTAATTTCTTTGACAAAATTTGTAAAAAAAATTGTGGGTAATACATACAAATATAAAAAACATGAATATGATTTTTTTATAATTTAGTTTATTATTCATGATCTTACGGTTTAAATTTGACATGTTTCAATTTAAATCCTAAAAATACAATTAATGATAGAAAAATAGATAACTGACTTATAAAAATACCAAAAAAAAATATGGGATAACATACATCGTATTTTGAATGCAAAAAAACTTCAAGTTCAAACAAGATTTCATCATTACTTTCTTTCAAACCTATCACATTTCTTCTCTAAACCCTAATTAATCCTCTCATAATCTCCTATTTTTAAACACTATACGTGATAATTTTCTCAAAACATTTTTAAATTTTTATCATAGCATCTATGCATCATATAATAACACCATGACAAGTATAATGGTTTTTAGAGTTAATTTGATTTTTTTATAATTAAAAAACTATTAAGCTTCACGTTGTCGAATGAGTGCCGCACCCTAAATTATTCAAAATTTCTTTCAATGCAGTTGATAAGAACTCTAAATAGACTTAAAAACATGAATATGATTTTTTTATAAATTTTTGTTTATTATTTGAGGCACTTGTAGTTCAAATTTCATCTATTTCAATTTATATTCTAGAAACATACTTAATAATTTAAAAATAACAAACTGAATCAGAAAAATGTATAATTTTTACATGAGATAATATGTGTTGTGTTTTTATTGTAGAAAAAAATTCAAGTACAAAACATAATTTACCTATCAAACCTTTTTCAAACCTATCTCATTTCTTTTCTAAACCCTAATCACTTATCTCATAATCTACGATTTCTAAACACTCTACGTGATAATTTTCTCCAAATATTTTTAAATTTTTATCACAGCATCTATATATCATATAATAACACCATGACAAGTCTCATGTTTTTTAGACTTTAGTTGATTTTTTTATAATTAAAAAACTATTAAGCTTCACGTTGTTTAACGAGCGTCACACCTAAATTGTTAAACATTTATTTTAATTAAGTTTATAATAACCATAAATAGACTTTAAACATGAATATGATTTTTCCATAATTTTTGTTTATTATTTTAGGCACTTGTAGTTCAAATTTCACCTATTTCAATTTAAATCCTAGAAACATAATTAATGAATAAAAAATAGCTAAATGACTTAAAAAAATATGAAATTTTTATAAGGGGTCATATATGTTGTATTGTCAGTGCAGAAAAAAATTCAAGTTAAAAAGAAATTGCAAAATTTTTTTACCGCAGAACAACGACGCCGTGACGTGCCCGTTAAAATCATTGTTTGCCGAGTGTATCTTCAAAAAACACTCGGCAAACAATTGATTTACCGAGCGTTTTTAGTTTGCCGAGTGTTTTTTTAAAAACACTCGGCAAACACATGTTTGCCGAGTGTCCGAAATAATACACTCGGCAAACAATGTGACACTCGGCGAATTTTCATTTTCCGGTAGTGATGTGTGCAGTCGATTATATTTTACCTATCATTTACAATATTATTTTCTTATTAATTAATGACACTTAATTTAGACTTTTAATCTTATCAGAAATTTATTAATTTTATGTAAAAATTAAACTCTTCTGGGATAGAGAGAGTATATATATATGGGATTTAGGGAATCATAATTCTTCTCTTAAAGTACTATACATATCATTAGTTTTTATGCTAGTAATTACAATGTCCAAGCGCTTATATAATCGAATGTGCCTTGATCTGCTATATATATATATAGTGCCGCCGAGACTGTGGTTCAGTCGCCTTCAACGACCACGGCGCCATTGCCAGCCATCAGCACGAAGAATTAATCACAGCATGGCAGGTGCGGGCGCTGGTGCCGTCTTCTTGCGGTGAGGATGCAAGAGGAGGAGCGTCGTCGTCGGCCGGATTAAAAGGTAACTCCTCGCAGTCGCAGAAGTCGCCGGAGGAGACTATCTGTTCGTCGTCGACGCCGTTGCCAGATGTAGCTGTCCATGCTCCGCTAGGAACGCGAGCGACGATTTTTTTTAAAATTAGTATTTTTTTAAAAAAAAATCAAATTTGTACGACGGATCAGAAAAATTACAAAAATAGCATCCAGTCGGCCAACAATCGGGCCGACTTGTGCCATGTGGCAGCTAGTCAGCACTTGATCGGCCGACTTGCGCCACATGGCAGCCAGTCGGCCGATGGGTGGCCGACTGACGCCCAGAACGCGCCGCGCCTATGCCCGCGCCCGCCATGCGCCCCCTCGTCTCCCGCACCCCCTCCCCTGTAGCGCCCGCACGCCCCCACGACCTGTCGCCTCCCACGCCCCCTCGCCGATCGCACCCTCGCTCGCCCCCGCGCTGCGCCCCGCCCCTCGTCTCCCGTGCCAGCCAGCCCTCGTGCCCGTCGCCCGCCGCCTTAGCTACCGCCCTTTCACATGCCGCATGGGGCTGGAGCCGAGTCGGTGGGAGGCGGTCAGGGGAGGCGAGGGGGCACGGGGTAGGCACGGCGTGGGCGCTAGCGCAGGCACGGGTCCGGGCTCCAGTCGCCTAACCAAGTGTTGACTGGCTACGATATGACGCCAGTCGGCCGATGGTTGACCGACCATCGGATGTTATTTTTGCAATTTTTTTAAAATCGGCCTTCAAATTTAATTTTTTTTAAAAAATACTATTTAAAAGAAAATTCCGCGAGCGACAGCTCAACGCAATGAACGCATCGTCGCCAGTAGACGAGTAGCGAGTAATAAGGGGAGGGATGAGAAGCATGGCCGGCTAGCTAGCTACCGATATGATCGAGCAGACATTGGATTTGCTCGCCCTCGTTGAAAGTTCGTTTTTGTTATATTTTGGATTTGTTGGAGAGAATTATTATGTTTGTTTATTTTCCAGTCAAATTCAAGATACTATGGGGAATTTTGAATATTTTGAGCTATTGGGCAGATAATTCCGACGTAAAAAATATAATCTAATGTTCATGACTCGTCGCAATTCCAAAGCATTTTCAGTAGGTGATCCTAGCATACATGCAATCCACTACTTTTTTTTGAAAATCTCATAGATACGTGAGTGATATTCGATATAAAACTCGACTTTATTTATGAGAATTAAAATTGAAAAACAACAAAGATAGATAAAAATTGGGATAATCATGTTTTTTATGCTTTTGTGATTAATTATTTCATATCTCATAAACAAATTAACGTATATTTTAATCCTAAAATTTTGTATGAATGTACGTCTGATATCATATCTACATGAGTTTTTTCATTTCTTAGAACTTTCGCGTAGTATTTTTCACGTTTCCAGTACTACACATGGTTTGCACTATATTTTCCCATATTTTAGAGAAAATGAAGACAACGGAATGATATCAGAATTAGCATATCAAATTTTTATAAGAATTAATTTCAGAGCGGAAGAAATTAAACCCAACCACAAATCATATATTCATATCCAATGCATAATTTAATTTCGGCTTTCGATATATCTGCCCCTTGATTGGAAAATGCAAAATATTTTGACCAAACAAACAGCTCATGATCTGTATCCTCCGGGGAGCTTAGAGTTTGAAATATAATGCCTCTAAAGTGACAGAGACAGATTCGTAATTTTATGTCAATAGTATCATCATAAAATTTTCAATTAACTATCGTAGTTTTAGTGCTGGGACATTGAGTTTACCAGTCAAGCCAAACTTTATCATGAATATTAAATTAGAGAAGAATATAATACTACTTAGGCTAACTAACCTTATATTATTATAGTTTGATAACATAGGTAACACATCCATGGATCATCTCCTCTTGGCTGACGAGTATTTAGCTAGTGAGAAGATATAGTTCTTTAGTTAATTATATATACTAGTTTATTTTAAAATTCTATATTTACTGAGTTTTATAATCGAATCTATACTATTTGAGACTTACAAAAACTTTAGATTTTGGAATTAGCTATAACTATAAGAATTTCTTGCATATGCTTGAAACACACTTGCTTCAGTTCCACTATATGGCCATGGGTTAGATAGCTATACAACCCACATTACTACAAACACGAACCGTAGCGACGGACAAAAATGTACACGATCGAACACTAACTGCAGGTCAATTCTCAGATGCATGGGCAGGCAGAAATCCGGTCCATGATGCAATATAATCTGGGCCTAAAATAAATTTGAGCCCTTCCGGTCTGAACGCGTGCTCATTTTCTTTTTAAGATGTGAACGCGAGTCCAAGTTGGAAGCACAACGTCCCGGGTAATTTCAGAATGGAAGGAATTAAATCTCGACAGATCGATCACATCCATTTCGTTTCCAGGTACGCATTTATCAAGGATTGATACGACGATAAATACATACTTTAATATAAAAACAAATACATGTATACCAGCTATAGTACTGTATTACATACGTCTTTTGGTAAGTTCTTTTCAGTTTTGTGTTCATACTTCAATTTTCTCTAGTTTTATAACATAATTTAATTTGTTTACAAAATGTCTAATATATTCGACGATTTATTTTCTGATTAGCGTGACCAAGATCACTTCACATGCACTAGTATAGCCGTGAGATCCTCTCTCGAATCTTTGGGACGACACTACAGTTTTGTTCATCACAGAGGAACTAACACGTTAAGTTGTTAATTTTGATCTCTCTCAACTTCGTTCTATGAAATCCGGACAAAATTACCAAACTTCAAATCACACAAAATAATGGCCTGAAGTTATAGAACGCAAGAGCTAGCTATAGCATATGCATCTCTCAGTAGTGTGATTTCCGTCCATTGTTAAACAATTTCTAGCTAGCTAGTCCTTAAGAGCAAAGTAGTTGACTCATTTTCACATAGTTTGTGTCGTTCCTCACCCAATTGTTAATTTGTCATTTCATCGTGGTGCAACGGTCGGTCGAGCTGAGCCTGATACGCGCAACATACTCAACGTTAATAAATGGTAAAAAGTTGGCTCCCAATTAATTGGTTAATTAAGATGCTGATATTTTTGAAATGTGGCAGAAAAGGTTAGAAATGAAATGCAGCGGGAATGGAAATAAACCTAGCTACATACCTGGTTATGCCATGCTCATTCACCAGCCTGGAGCCCTGGAGGCTGGAGCGACGAGGGCGGGTGTGTTGATCGATCGAGCGCATAAATATATCTCATCCCTCTCGCCTCATTTTCTCAAATCGCATCACACAGTTCGATCACGTCGCGAGAGAGAGAGAGAGACAGAGACAGAGAGAGAGGATCAGAATGGAGCCCTCGAAGCCGAGCTTCTCCCAGGTGAGATCCATCCATCGCCAAAGTTCATGTTCTTGCTTCTGTTAAGCCTTACATGCATGCTGCAGCTATGCATGAGCTTCGTTCTCTAACCGGAGCCACCACAACGCAGGGAGGAAGACAGATGTACGTCCAAGATTTAGATCTGAACAAGGAGCCCAGCCCAGATCCAGATCAGACTCCCGCCGGCGCCATCAGCGGTTTAACCGCTCCAAGTTCATCTGATGTCCTGCCCGCGGTACGTGTACGTGAATCTATGCAAGCAGCGTCGCTTAATCCTTTTCTCTTTTCTTCTTTGGCTGTTTCTGCGAAAGCTCCACTCCTAGCTAGATTAATTCGTCTTACATTTCTTGGTTGGTGATTAGCGTTATTCGCATGCTTACAGTTTCAATTAATTATAAGTTTGACGTGAATGTCGAATCTTAACGCAGGTTGCTGTAGACGAAGCAGCTAATGAGAAGGATGCCAAGGGCTCGGATGACGTGCAGATGACTACCGGTAAAGGCAACTCGCAGCCGCCGCCGCCGCCGGTGTCGGCGCCGGAGGAGACTATCACTTCGTCGTCGACGACGACGCAGTTACCAGATGTAGCTGTCCATGCTCCGCTGGGAACACGAGCGACGGCTCAACGCATCGTCGCCAGCATCGTCGCCAGTAGACGAGTAGAGAGTAAGGAGAGGGATGAGAAGCATGGCTAGATATATAGCTATCTAGCTACCGATCGATCGATCGAGTTATGTTATGTTTTGGTTTGTTGGAGCGATCGAGTTATTATGTTTGCTTATTTTCCAGTCAGATTCAAGACAGTACTATGGGGAATTTTGAATATTTTTTGAGCTTGTTGGGCAGATAATTCCGACGTATACAATATAATGTAATGTTCATGCTTGCTTGCTGTTAGGGATAAACATGTTGCGAAAACCACATTATTTTTTGTGAAAACCATGCAATCTAATCTACTACATACAAGTTTTTTGTTTTGTTATTTGAAAATCTCATAGCTAGCATGTTTTATGCTTTTGTCATTTCATCGCCTCTCAGAAACAAAGTCTAATTTAATCCTAAAATTTTGTATGGATGTCTGATATCATCTTCTCTCTACATGAGTTTTTTCACTTGTTACAACTTTTCGCGTAGTATTTTTAAGTTTTTCAAGTTTCCACTACACACGGTTTGCACTCTTTATATATTTTCACATGTATTAGAGAATGACAACGGAATGATATCTGAATGAGCATATCAAAAAATTATACGAATTAATTACAGAGCGGAAGAAATTAAATCCAACCAGATCATATGCATTTCTTTCTGAGGTAGCCAACGAGGATTTACTGGACATCAAATACAACTCATAGGGTCTATTATATTTAGAGAGCTTCAATTTCCGAGAAATAACTAACGAGTATCTAGCTTGTATTTTTTGTAGCTTTTGGATTTTAGTTTATTTTTAAATTTTGCAGCTATTAAATTTTATAATTTATATCTATTTTTAAATTTTGCTGCTAATAAAAGTATATATGCAGATGTTAGAAGCTCCGCAAATAACTTTTAGTATACAAAATAAGGGGGTACGGTGTTTGATCGTTCCATGGACTAAAGTTTAGTCTGTGTTACGTCGTATGTTCAGATATTAATTAGAAGGAATAAACTTGAATTGATTATAAAAATAATTGCAAAATCGGAGGATTATTCACAAGACAAAATTTTTAAGTCTAATTAATCTATGATTAGCAAATATTTACTGTAGAATCACATTGTCAATCATCGCCATCGCGTATTTAGACTTATTAGATTCGTCTCGTGAATAATCCAAACGATTATGAATGGATTTTATAAATAGTCTACATTTAATACCCAAAAATAGTATCTAAACATTTGATACGACGATATTAAGTTTGGACCGGAGGAAACAAACAGGTAGTAAGAAACAACAACACCATTAGTCTCAGTCTGCAGCTGTAGTATCATATATATGGGCATATGGCTGAGACAAGCAACTAGCTAGTCACCAAATTGACTGTAATGTTTTTATTTAATTTTATGACTGAAGCTGAAAACATAGCAATGCTGTTTTATCTGTATTTTGGCATTCGGTGCCTTGCTTCCGCTCTCAAATTCAATCTAGGGTTGTGAGAACTATTCAAATTCAAGTAAACATCTACATCTACTCCGTAAAATGATATTATAGAAAGAGTAAATTGCATTCTAAGAACTTGGCATGCAGGTACATAAGATCTGACACGCAGGTACATAAGATTTAACACGAGGGCTTTAGGACTATGGTACTGTTGTTTCAGTTGAGAATCAGTAGCTACAGAATCTACAAATAAATTAGAATTCAAAAACTAAAAAATATCAGCTACTCAGACTAGCTAGTAGCTACTGATCGAGAATCTATTAGAAGCTGAAAGCCTGAAACAAGCCTTATGTATGTGGCCGGTGGGTGTTTATGCCAGTGTTGTCACGAAAGAATTTTTGCCACGTCAATGCTCCGCTGGACGAAAGAGCCACATCAGCATCACAACACCTTTTCCTTTACATTTTTTGCTTCCGCCTGATCTGCTCCGTTTCTCTTCGTGCTATACGGTTCACGGGAAACCTAAGCTTTTTAATACTAAAATTAATATAAAAAATTCGGTATTTTTCCAAGAACGGTAAATTTTCTCAAAAAGATAAGTATTATTATAATAATAATCAGACGTAGTTACTACTGTTATGGTAACTTAATCAGTTCGAACTATTCAAGAGACGAATAATGGGTAGGATGAGGTTTGTTTTATTTGTTTCTTGTTTTCGCTCCTTTTCTCTTCACCTTTTGCTTCTAGAGCCGGCCGCTCCTTCTAGATCGCTCTTAACCTTTTAATTTAGATGGAAATACTTTTTTAAAGAAACTAATAAGAAATATCATATTTTTAGTGTTACTACGTATCGATAATTTAAGTAATAAGAGATATCAAAATTAACGTTAGAATTGAGATACCTCTACATACTTCTCGCCACTGTACAATCACTATTCACTAATCAGTTTAATCGTTTTGACTATTTAAGCTTGGTCTCACGAACAGAGTAATTAAATCCCAGGTCGTTTGCTGCTATGTATAATGAATATGATCGGTCAACTTAACCGATCAGCTGGAGGGTTAAGTGGCACGAAAATGTCAACCACAGGCCACAGCTTTGGCACGTGTACGCGTACTGGTTGGTAGTACACACAATTGTATTGTTAATTGCGTGTTGTAAGCAGTAGCTCGTAGAATAATTGGGTCATCTAGCTGCTAGAAATTTGATGTGCCACACCATTGAATTGATTGATGCCTACTTTGCAATTTCATTTTCGAGTTTACGTGCAAAAACAACCGGTGAGCAGCTGCCACTCCAGTACGGCGATCGAGTGGAAGGTTAGCCATGTTTTTGCCCGGGAAAACAAAGGGCTTGTTGGTATTAGGACTTTCCGTGTATTCAACCGGAAGTAGTTCACACACTGGTGAAAATTCCGAAATAAATTCTGTGGAGCGGGATTCAAACTTGTTTTTACGACGATCTCGTTTAGATTAGGTTTCTGCCCCCGTTAGGTTATTTTAGTCCTCCACTCTCTCCGGTGCGGATAGGATTACACATACCAAGATGATGATATTAAATAGAGTAACACAAACTGTCCTAATTAGTTAGTGATGCAAGATTCTAGCGGTGTCGTCTTTTTAGTGTTTTTATTGCCAGAAACACTTCGGGAGAAGACGAGAAACGCTTCGGTTGACGGTGTGAGTAATATTTTTACACTCTCCCTTAAACACCAAAACGACTATTATTTGTAGACCGGAGGAAGTACATGATAACAATCTAAATTCTAGACAGGATTCACGTCTCCTCTCTTCCTCGATCTCTCAAAATTCAACAATCAGCGAAAGGGACGTGAGTAGTTGATATCAGATCTCAACGTTGAACGTGTTCAGACGAGAGTAGTATTGGAACGAGTAATCTTCTAGCTACATTGTCTTCTTTAAAAAATCAACAATTATCACTATATCATCCACTATAAATTCCGAAAAAAACTAATATGAGGTATGAAAGAATTAAAAAGTTATGAAACTTGAGGTCAAAGCATTTTTTAAAAATTTTAAATACATAGTGCATAATTTTGGTGAAGTTTGGACTATAAAATTGAGGTGAAAACACTTTGGCAACTTCTTTAATTTGTATGGTAAAAACACATAGCTTTCGGAGGAGAACACCCATCCATGCGTTGGCGTGCTAGATAATTGAAGTGACAAACTCTCGGCCTTTGCATTGATCGAAATCATGGGCGCACCGGCACCGGCACCGGCACGGCCTTGAGCGGCGTGACCATGTTGAGCGACGTGCCGAACCGGCCACGGACGTCGACGTCGCACGGCTGCATCCCGTCGGGGAGCCGCCACTCGAAGGCGTGGAGCACGGAGGCGAGGATGAGCGTCACCACCCGCGTGGCCATCGGCGTCCCGGGGCACGCCCTCCTGCCGGCCCCGAACGGCATGAACTCCAGCCGCTCGCCGCCGCGGAAAAGGCCCTCCGCCGCCCCCCGCGCCGCCGGCCCCCGCCACGAACCGCTCCGGCTCGAACTCTTCCGGCCGCGCCCACCGCCGCCGGGTCGCGCATGATGGACCACACGTTGACGATCACCTTGGTGCCCTTGGGCACCGCGAACCCGCCGACCTCCGCGCCGTCGGCCATGGCCTCGTGCGGCATCAGCAGCGGGCTCGGCGGGTGCAGCCGCATCGTCTCCATCACCACGGCACGGAGGTACGGCAGCTTGCCGATGTCCGACTCGTCGGGGAGCTGCTTCGAGCCCAGCACTGCCTGCAGCTCGGCGCGGACCTTGTTCATCACCGTAGGATGCCGGAGCAGCTCCGCCATCGCCCACTCCACCGTGATCGAGTTCGTCTCTGTCCCCGCCGCGAACAAATCCTGGCCATCCAAATACCAATTTTTATTACTGTTAGCTGAAATTGTTGTTGCCAACTTAGAGATTTATATTTGATAGCAACATATAAAGGTTTTAGTTAGCTTGGTATTTGCTCTCACAAAATTCAGAACTGGAAATGAGCTCCTCAGATGTCAGATCAAATTGCAAACAGAGAAATTTAATCAGATTTCAGATGGCAATAGTGCAAACTCGTCCAAATTAAGACATTAGATAGCTAAAATGGTGTTCGAAATTAAGATAATTGAGCTTATACGTACCAAAAGAAAAGCCTTGATGGTTTCAAGGCTGAGTTCATCCACTGAGTGAAGCTGGAGCAGCACATCCAAGAAATCCTCCGTCCTTTCGCCGCCGGCGTTCCGACGGCGGTTGATGATGGCGTCGAAGAAGTCATTGAACCTCCTGATATGCTCGGCGGCACGCCGGCGGCGGCCCTGCAGGTCTAGCGCGGCGAGCACGGGGAAGAGGTCGGAGAGGTTGGTCTTGGTGACCTCGTCGACCATGTCCTTGACCAGCGTCTCCAGCTGCTGCGCCCGGTCGGAGCTCAGGTCGGCCACGTCCTCGGAGAAGAGCACGTTGGAGACGAGGTTGAGGACGCCCGAGAACACGACTCGTCCGACGTACACGGCCTTGCCGGCGTCGGCGTGCGCGCGGAGGCAGCCTACGAGCTCCCTCACCTTCGCCTCCCGCAGGGCCCTCGTCGCGTCGAGGCCGCGCGCGGAGAAGAGGTGGTTGGTGCACACGGCGCGGAGGCGCTTCCACAGCGGGCTGGTGCCGGGAAGCCATATGATGGAGCGCTCGTGGTTGCCGAGCGCGCGGCCAGCGTCGGTGACGGACCGCGCGGCGAGGAGGTGGTCGAACCTCTGCAGCACGTCGCGGGCGGCCGCGGCCGAGGAGGCGACGACTGCCGTGCTCGCGCCGAGCTTCAACGACATGACGGGGCCGTACGTCGCGGCGAGCCTGGCGAGCGCCAGGTGCGGCTCGCCTTGGAGGTCCAACACGTTTCCCAGCAGGAGCAGGGGCGCCGGGCCCGGCGGCCGCCGCGCATTGCTGGAGCTGGCCTTCCTGCCGTGCTTGGCGGAGACGAAGACTCTGTAGAGGAGGTAAGAGGCGATGGCGACGTAGAGAAGCCATAGCATGCTTGAAGCTTCCATTTTGGCCACTTGGATGTTAAGTGACAAGTACGGCCTTATTTATAGTGAGCTCAATAATAAAAAATGTGAATAATTGTGTTTTTACTAGAGATAATGCAATCTACATATCTCGAATTCCAACCTTATCATTCATATCTAGAATCCTACCAAATGTACGTGGTGCCATCCTATCTCACATATTTCAGTACAACTTATAACACTTTGCTGATTACAACTTCTAAGTCATAGAAAAAATACTATTAAAACAATGTATATGCTTTTAGGTTTTTATAATACTTAAACAGGTACCAAAATATGTACACAGTAGTTGTTATTAACTTATAGAGAAATTTTACAGTACTCGAAGATTAGGTACCATATTTTTTCAGCAGTATTAATTTTGGTACCTCCTGACACATGAGGTATTAAGAGGTGCCAAAATTAACACTAAAAAATATGGTACCTCCCCAAGGACTGTAAATAACCCTAACTTACAAGTCACGGAAATTTACATTCTGAAATAATGCATACTCCCTCAGGTGTATAAATAATAGTCGTTTTGGTGTTTAGGTGAGAGTGTAAAAATATTAGTCACCCATCAACCGAAGCGTTTCTGGCCACCAAGAGTTGAACTCGGGTGGCACCACTAGAATCTTGTCTCGGTAACCAGTTAAGATAAATTGTGTTGCTCTATTTAATATCACCTTGGTATGTGTATTCTTGTCTAAAACGACTAATATTTGTGCACCGAAGGGATTACGTTTTTTTCATTTTTATCAGATTTTACGATCCTTGGAGAATTTTTTTATGTTAACTTTGAGTCTTTGACAGCTTTATTATTGTTTAAAAAACACCAAAAATTACGCTATAATATGTAATTTCAAGCGTGGTCTCCGCTTCAAGCCACATAGCAAGCTCAAGCCACTCTTGCAACTAGTTGCAAGTGCACAAACTTGGTCGCCTTCATGAAGTGATGGACCATTTATCTTTATTCTACATTTGGGCTTCGGCTATCATCGTATCTAGAATGCATTCTAGCTATCTTCTTCTCTTTCTTTCTTTTTTTTTAAAAAACATATTCCGTTCTGATTCTATTTCCATACGGTCTACATCAAGTACCAGCGATTTCTCTTTGCACGCAAAGAAGTCTCACGAAACTTTCTAGAGGAGGTTAGTATATAATTAGTAGAAGATTAGTAGAAAACTTGGAGAGTTAAGTTTAGGAGTTAGTACGATGTCGAGAGTAAGTTAGCCATATGCAACTATGAGTATAAATAAGAGGGAATGCAAACTGTATGAGGTTGACAAGAATTTTTGCTACAGGTTTTTTGTGTTCTCTGTGATTGGGGTTAGGTTGCTAACAAGAAGGCGCAGGCGAGCGAGAACTTTGTAGTTCTTTTTGCATGGAAAAGATGGTTTTTTAACGTTCGATCTCGAGGTGATTTTATAGTCTTGAGGAGATACAAAGATGTCGGGGATAATTTTAGTGTTGATTTGATACCTTCTTGTAACCGAGACATCGATAGGTAACACAATCTATACTAAATTTTTCTTCGTATTTATTTCAGTTTTAGCTTATTGTTCTCTTTATATTTTCTCAAAGCCAATTTTTTTTATAAACCGAATCTATCCTTACATTTAATCTCTGACTGGCTCTGAATTCTGACCAGTCACTGTGAGTAAAATATCAGGCTTTTCCCAACTTTGAGGGCTCGATTAGGTTCGTGTTGGGAATTACTCTTCCCCACCTTTATTACCTCCACTTACATCTAACTAGACAAGTTTAGATTTTATTTTATTTTTTTAGACCCGCAAAAAATACAGATCCACAACTCTGCTCCACGTTTTTTTGTGGGGCATCTCAAGAAGTGCTCTGCGGATTAGTTTTTTAAAACAAAACCTGAAGTTCGGAGTAATTTCCTCACCAATACCATTATAACTTATCGGTTAACCTCTTTTTAGTTGCTATTTATTATTTTTTCATATAGTATTATCTCCATTAATTTTTAAATGACACCGTTGATTTTTATGATAAACTTGGATGATCCATCTTATTCATTTTTTGAAATATCATTTATTTTGTTATAATTTGTTTTATTATTGAAGGTATTTTAAGTATAACTTATATTTTTGCATATTTGTATTTTTTTTGAATAAGATGAATGGGTCAAAGTTTGTGATAAAAGTCAACGACGCCATTTAAAGTTAATGGAGAAGAAAGTACTAAGTTAATACATTTTATATAATAGACATGGAAAATATTATAATTAGAGATTCATAATAACACTCGCGAGGTAAAATAGTACATTTCTATCAAATTCTAGTATTCTTTGAATCTGAATCCCTCTGCAAGTCAAATAAGGATGCGTTTGACAGGACTCCAGCTCCAGCTTTTTTTGTTCTGTGGAGCTAGAGTCAAGTCAAACACTTTTTCCTGATGAGTAGATCCAACTGAGAGCGCTCCAAAAAAATGAACTGAAGTGGTTGAACAAGGTCTAGCCAGCTTCAAGTGCTCCACTCTAACTTTATTATGGATTTCAGGATCTAGAGTCTACCAAACAGACCCTAAATGTAAGTATTAGTACTCACAGTAGAGCAGCAATTTCAGTCTAAATCTAATTCTTACTGAATAAGCGAATTCGTGAAGCATATCAAATTTTAAGGGAGCGAAGTAATCCAGACTCTATTTATATATCGGTGGAATGGAAGTCGTCGTCCGAAAGTGACAGTAGAAATCTCGAGACGGTTAGTGGATAGTAAGTAGGAGCGTGACCTAACAAAGTCGAGACTTTGATTGCTCCCTGTGAGTAAGTCGTGGATAGTAAGTAGGACGCGTGTCTAGTGTGCACAAGCACCATCTACCGTTTGAGGTGGTTCAGTTAGAGTTAGTGATGTGTGTCTATATATATATATATATATATATATATACATACGGGAGCGCTATTATACACCACGTGTGTAGAATAGCTATTCTACACCGACCACTTTCAGTAGTAGATTTTCTTAGAAAATAGCAATTAAGTACTATTTTTTCTCAGTAGTAAATTTCTCAGTAGAATAACTATTTTACACCCATGATGTAGAATAGCACATATATATATATTATTCTATACCCATGGCGTAGAATAGCTATTCTACTGAGAAATCTACTACTGAAGAAAAAAATAGTACTCAATTGCTATTTTACTGTGAAAATCTACTACTGAAGTGATCGGTGTAGAATAGCTATTCTACACGTGGTGTAGAGTAGCGCTATATATACAAATACTATCCTACACCATGAGTGTAGAATAACTATTCTACCGAGAAGTCTACTACTGAAAAAAAAGTAGTAGTCAATTGCTATTCTACTGAGAAAATCTACTACTGAAAGTAGTCGGTATAGAATAGTTATTCTACACACGTGGTGTAGAATAGCGCTTCCGTGTATATATATATATATATATATATATAATATATATATATATATATATATATGATGTCCTTGATCGTTCTTTATCGTTCTTTATCGTTCTTTAGTCAAAAGGATAAACTGATC
>JAAALK010000289.1:42300180-42422601 GCA_019279435.1 Zizania palustris | reverse complement strand
GCTGGTTTACACCTACAATTCATTAACTACTTCATTTATATTCGCTTTTGTGCTCTGTTTGGGTTTCCTACTTCTTTGACGTGATAGTTGATTACTCTTAATGCAGGCTGCTGTACGTAGAAGCTGATGAGAGGCTGCCAAGGCACAGATGTGATGACTACCGATAGTTTACTGGTAGAGAAGAGGTAAGTAAGCCACTAGCAATTTTTTTTTCTTACTGTCAATATATGCAACGCCGCTAGCAATTTCTAGTCCTCAAGAGCTAGCAACGTTGGTGACTCATTTTCACATAATTTATGTTCCTCACACAATTGCCAATTTTTTCATTTCATCGTGGTGCGACGGTGGGTCTGATAAGCTCAAACCGTTAACTAAACTACGCGCACAACCTACTTAACATTAGTAAATGGTTAAATTTTGGCTCCTAATTAAGATGCTGATATTTTTGCATGAGAAAGAAAAGGCTAGAAATGAAATGCCGTGGGAAATGGAACCCTAGCTCCCTGGTTATGCCACTACGGGAGAAGAGATCTTTGCTGAGTGCCACTCAGCAAACCTCCTGTTGCAACTCAACAAATGGTTCGTCGAGTGCCCCACTCGGTGAAAGGACACTCGGCGAATACACTATTAGCGATCAACAGTTTGCCGAGTGATTTCGGTAGGGCAATCGGCAAACACTCACCGAGTGCCAAATTTGACACTCGGCGAAAATAATACTTAAAGAGGCTTGACAGAAGGTTTGCGAGTGCCCAAACTTTGGCACTCGACAAATAAAAAAACAGGAAATAAAAAATAAAAATGTGCAGAACGGGACGTCCGCCCCGAACGCACATTTGGTCTAACACTTAGAGGGTGCAACGCGTCATGGTGAGGGGCAATAGGTCAGGCCGCTGCCGGACGTGGCAGGGCGCACAACGCACCGCAGCGGGAACGGCAGGGCGCGTGTGGTGTGTGGAGCATGCGGCGGTCGGGTGGGGCGCGCGCGGTGTGGCGATGAGAGTGCATGGCGCGGGCGACGGTGACGAGGGCGGACAATCTCGAGTTTCTTATCATCCTATGTAACAACTTCCTCGACATATTTTTAATTTTTTAATCATAATATCTATGTATCATATCATAATACCATGACAAGTCTCATATTTTTCAGAATTCATTTGATTTTTTTAGAATTAAAAACTATTAAGTTCCACGTTGCCGATATAGTGTCGTAACCTATATTTTTTAAAAAACTTTTCTTTCAATTTAGTGCATACGAACCTAAAATATACTAAGAAATATGAATATGATTTTTTTTGTAATTTTTGGTTCATTATTTTAGGCACTTGTAGTTAAAATTTCACCTATTTCAATTTAAATCCTAGAAACATATTTAATGAATTAAAAATAACAAACTGAATTAAAAATGTGAAATTTTTAAATTGGATAATATCTTTTTTATTGTGAGTGTAGAAAAAATTCAAGATAAAATCAAATTAAAAATATCATATAAGCTCGAAACAAGGTTCACACATATTTTTTGGGGGGTTGTTTGTCAAGTAGTTTTAAAAAAAACACTCGACAAACCCGAAAAAAAATGCATGCGCAAGCACGTCGTCACAACGTCCGTCAGCACCATTTTTCACCGAGGGAAACATTCGGCAAACAATTAATTTATCGAGTGTTTATAGTTTGCCAAATGTTTATAGTCTGGAGGCTGGGACGAGGGCGTTGAGCGCATAAATATATCTCCCTTTCGCCTCATTTTCTCAAATCTCATCACGGTTCACATCGAGAGAGAGACGGAGACAGAGAGCGAGGATCAGAATGGAGCCCTCGAAGCCGAGCTTCTCCCAGGTGAGATCCATTGCAAAAGTTCATGTTCTTGCTTCTGTGTGAAGCCAGCTTAATTACATGCTGCAGATCACGTATATGAGACTTCTAACACATGTACATGTGCACTACCACTTGTGTTATTTCCACAATGTAATTAACGTAATGTGTAATTATGTATCTGACTAATCTACTCAGTTATAATCTAGATACATGCAACAATCTAGACCTTTTTCATGCATGGTTATTTGGTTAATATACATATCACAATTTATAGTCCTTAAGAGTTAGCAAAGTTGGTGACTCATTTTTCACACAATTTGTGTTCCTCACACATGCAATTGCCAATTTGTCATTTCATCGTGTTGCAATGGCCGGACCTGGTATGCTCAAATGTTATCTAAACTACGCACGTGCGCAACATACTTAACGTTAATAAATGGTGAAAATTTGGCTCCTAGTTAACATGCTGAGATTTTTTTAATGAGGCTAGAAATGAAATGCAGCGGGAAATGGAACCCTAGCTCAGCTCCCTCGTTATGCCATGCGCATCCACCACCAGCCTAGAGGCTGGAAAGAGGGTGTTGATCGAGCGCATAAATATATCTCTCCCTTTCGCCTCATTTCTCAAATCTCATCACAGTTCACGTCGTGAGAGAGAGTGAGAGAGACATAGAGCGAGGATCAGAATGGAGCCCTCGAAGACGAGCTGATCTCCTAGGTGAGATCCATTGCAAAAGTTCATGCTTTTGTTAAGCCAACTTACATGCTATAGCTATGAGCTTCTTCTGACCGGAGCAACCACAACGCAGGGAGGAAGAAAAATGTATGTCTGAGATTTGATCTGAACAAGGAGCCCAGCCCAGATCCAGATGAGACTCGAGGTAGAGGAAGTTTTACTTATTACATTCATGCTTAGAATTTGACAACACAACATGCTTAATCTTTACAAATCTGCTTTTATGCAAACAAGCCTAGAATTTGCTCCTTCGTTATTAAGCCTTCATTATATGCATATATGTGGCTTGTTGAGTACGTTCGTACTCACCTCCGTTGACAAATATCTTCAGATGTTGCGTATCAAGATGATGGTCTGTATTGAGCTGTCCCAGTCGAGGAAGGAGTCGTGGGCCAAGATGTTCACCAAGGCACTTTCATTTCTTCAGTTCGTTTTGTAATAATTATAGCCTATGAGCTATACTTTGTTTTCGTATTATGCGTTGACTGGCAATGAACATCTTGTAAGATTTGATTTTCATAATGAGATTTGAGGCTATTACAATTAAGCACGTGCGCCTTCATAGATCAATGCACAAGTACCTGCTGGACATGAGATGAATCTGGAGAGGTGAGGTTGATGGCACCAGGATAAACATCTAACCGTAGAGAACATCACTAGGCTTCCCATAATCGTGGGCACAACTTTTCAAAAAGGTTATACTCTGATCATAGGTGTACAACTTTATCCATAAGACACCACACCAAAGTGTGTCGATCTGACACCACGTTACCCCGAAGGAACTCATGCCAAAACATTTCATATGAGTCGGTTCAACGAGAGAACAACCACACTAGGTTTCGTCAACGCTCCACTGGATTCACACCCAAAAGACATAGGTTGATCCCGATTGGTAGATATAGACTTTCCATTTGTGCCTCATCAGTACAAGTCATCCCAAGGGAAACTATTAACTAATGAATTTGCCTCCTCCGCTTGGTGCATCATGTTGAAACGAACCATACTCCAGATTAGGTCTTACCCACTCGACTTGTTGTTAGTATGAGTTTTCTTTGCAACAGATGGCGTAGACCGGTCCTTATAGTGCCCTAGGTGCGACCGTCAATGCCCTAGCTTGCACCCGGAACCCACCATGCTTATAACTTTATCATCTTCCAAGTCTTTAACAATTCTTAGAATAACAATAAGTTGAGATATATGTCAAAGAGTTCAGAGCCCTAGCTAATTTTGTTGTAGTAATTATAAGTGAGGCATCGTAAACGTGCTAGTACGTACTTAGAGCACTAACTACTAAACTTGACAAGGCGATAAGGAAAAGATGGTACAAAGCATGGCTTGGGTTTACACAAACGGGAGTAAGCTAGCAATAACTGTAAAGTGCTATGTTGAACTACTGATGCAAATAATACCTATGGTTTATAGCATTAATATTTGAAAACATGGGATCAATCATGCTCAAGGAGGGGTTTGTGACTTGCTTTGCTCCTCAAAATAATTGTACTGGTCTTCATGTGGCAAATTTTGGTCTTCGACGGCGTTAACTTCTATTTAGCACGCAAAACAAGGAGAAAAGAGGAGTAATCAATTAAAACAGTACAATAAACAATACAAACAGTGCAAATAAAGTGAACCAATGTGTAGAGAATAATTTTATTAATTTTCTGAAATTTGAATGGACAAAATTGGAGTTAAAATGCAAAAGTTATGAATTTTCAAAATTTTAAATCATTTGTGGAATTATTTTTAAATTAAAACAATCTTCGGTCCACGGCGGACAAGTCCACCGTGCACCCGACGCTGTGCGTGTGGACTAGGCCAATCTGAACCACGCGATCTAGATCAGACGGCCAGCAGTGAGGTGGTGTATTAAGTGATCTTGGATGGCTGAGATTACAACGGCGAAGGGGTACGCAGTCAACGGCTCAGATCGCTGCGGGGGTTTAAGTTGTCGTTAACGGCCACAATTAGCTATACTTTGTTTTTGTATTATGCGTTGACCGGCGATGAACATTTTGCTTTTCTTTTTCTTTTCCCTTTTTCTGCGAAAGCTGATGTCTTAGATTATTAATTCGACTTCCATTCTTGGTTGGTAATTAGGTCTTTGCTTTGTACACTTGTTTTAATCTTAAATAAAATAGTTAATATTACTTGCGGTAGATCTCTATTATATTTCACCATTGTGATAGATCTGTTTGATACAACTTTAACTTTGAAGATTCATATTGGATCTAAATTTTTTATAATAAAATAAATTGATTTAACATTTTTTATTCCAAAATAAAAATATATGGTTCAAGTAATATTTACCTTCAATCTACCTATGACTTTAGATTAAAGATTTCTGGAAACTAGAAGGAATAATCCTAAATCTAAATATATGCCAAACAAGACTTGAATAATAATCAGCATTGAAAAACCAACACAGATGTAAATACAAAGCAAGCTGAAATTATGTGGGGGACACATTTTTTATTTTATTTAAATTAATTTGAAGTTCATGTAGCTTTATTTACGCTGTTATTGTCCTGTTCCAGCGACATATATTTTAGATCGGATAAACAAAATATGGAGAAAATTATGTATCCAGTCGATTATATTTTACCTATCATTTACAATATTATTTTCTTATTAATTAATGACACTTAATTTAGACTTTTAATCTTATCAGAAATTTATTATTTTTATGTAAAAATTAAACTCTTCTGGGATAGAGAGAGTATATATATATGGGATTTAGGGAATCATAATTCTTCTCTTAAGTACTAATACATATCATTAGTTTTTATGCTAGTAATTACAATGTCCAAGCGCTTATATAATCGAATGTGCCTTGATCTGCTATATATATATATAGTGCCGCCGAGACTGTGGTTCAGTCGCCTTCAACGACCACGGCGCCATTGCCAGCCATCAGCACGAAGAATTAATCACAGCATGGCAGGTGCGGGCGCTGGTGCCGTCTTCTTGTGGTGAGGATGCAAGAGGAGGAGCGTCGTCGTCGGCCGGATTAAAAGGTAACTCCTCGCAGTCGCAGAAGTCGCCGGAGGAGACTATCTGTTCGTCGTCGACGCCGTTGCCAGATGTAGCTGTCCATGCTCCGCTAGGAACGCGAGCGACGATTTTTTTTAAATTAGTATTTTTTAAAAAAATCAAATTTGTACGACGGATCAGAAAAATTACAAAAATAGAATCCAGTCGGCCAACAATCGGGCCGACTTGTGCCATGTGGCAGCTAGTCAGCACTTGGTTGGCCGACTTGCGCCACATGGCAGCCAGTCGGCCGATGGGTGGCCGACTGACGCCCAGAACGCGCCGCGCCTATGCCCGCGCCCGCCATGCGCCCCCTCGTCTCCCGCACCCCCTCCCCTGTAGCGCCCGCACGCCCCCACGACCTGTCGCCTCCCACGCCCCCTCGCCGATCGCACCCTCGCTCGCCCCCCGCGCTGCGCCCCGCCCCTCGTCTCCCGTGCCAGCCAGCCCTCGTGCCCGTCGCCCGCCGCCTTAGCTACCGCCCTTTCACATGCCGCATGGGGCTGGAGCCGAGTCGGTGGGAGGCGGTCAGGGGAGGCGAGGGGGCACGGGGTAGGCACGGCGTGGGCGCTAGCGCAGGCACGGGTCCGGGCTTCAGTCGCCTAACCAAGTGTTGACTGGCTACGATATGACGCCAGTCGGCCGATGGTTGACCGACCATCGGATGTTATTTTTGCAATTTTTAAAATCGGCCTTCAAATTTAATTTTTTTTAAAAAATACTATTTAAAAGAAATTCCGCGAGCGACAGCTCAACGCAATGAACGCATCGTCGCCAGTAGACGAGTAGCGAGTAATAAGGGGAGGGATGAGAAGCATGGCCGGCTAGCTAGCTACCGATATGATCGAGCAGACATTGGATTTGCTCGCCCTCGTTGAAAGTTCGTTTTGTTATATTTTGGATTTGTTGGAGAGAATTATTATGTTTGTTTATTTTCCAGTCAAATTCAAGATACTATGGGGAATTTTGAATATTTTGAGCTATTGGGCAGATAATTCCGACGTAAAAAATATAATCTAATGTTCATGACTCGTCGCAATTCCAAAGCATTTTCAGTAGGTGATCCTAGCATACATGCAATCCACTACTTTTTTTTGAAAATCTCATAGATACGTGAGTGATATTTCGATATAAAACTCGACTTTATTTATGAGAATTAAAATTGAAAAACAACAAAGATAGATAAAAATTGGGATAATCATGTTTTTTATGCTTTTGTGATTAATTATTTCATATCTCATAAACAAATTAACGTATATTTTAATCCTAAAATTTTGTATGAATGTACGTCTGATATCATATCTACATGAGTTTTTTCATTTCTTAGAACTTTCGCGTAGTATTTTTCACGTTTCCAGTACTACACATGGTTTGCACTATATTTTCCCATATTTTAGAGAAAATGAAGACAACGGAATGATATCAGAATTAGCATATCAAATTTTTTATAAGAATTAATTTCAGAGCGGAAGAAATTAAACCCAACCACAAATCATATATTCATATCCAATGCATAATTATATTTAATTTCGGCTTTCGATCTGCCCCTTGATTGGAAAATGCAAAATATTTTGACCAAACAAACAGCTCATGATCTGTATCCTCCGGGGAGCTTAGAGTTTGAAATATAATGCCTCTAAAGTGACAGAGACAGATTCGTAATTTTATGTCAATAGTATCATCATAAAATTTTCAATTAACTATCGTAGTTTTAGTGCTGGGACATTGAGTTTACCAGTCAAGCCAAACTTTATCATGAATATTAAATTAGAGAAGAATATAATACTACTTAGGCTAACTAACCTTATATTATTATAGTTTGATAACATAGGTAACACATCCATGGATCATCTCCTCTTGGCTGACGAGTATTTAGCTAGTGAGAAGATATAGTTCTTTAGTTAATTATATATACTAGTTTATTTTAAAATTCTATATTTACTGAGTTTTATAATCGAATCTATACTGTTTGAGACTTACAAAAACTTTAGATTTTGGAATTAGCTATAACTATAAGAATTTCTTGCATATGCTTGAAACACACTTGCTTCAGTTCCACTATATGGCCATGGGTTAGATAGCTATACAACCCACATTACTACAAACACGAACCGTAGCGACGGACAAAAATGTACACGATCGAACACTAACTGCAGGTCAATTCTCAGATGCATGGGCAGGCAGAAATCCGGTCCATGATGCAATATAATCTGGGCCTAAAATAAATTTGAGCCCTTCCGGTCTGAACGCGTGCTCATTTTCTTTTTAAGATGTGAACGCGAGTCCAAGTTTGGAAGCACAACGTCCCGGGTAATTTCAGAATGGAAGGAATTAAATCTCGACAGATCGATCACATCCATTTCGTTTCCAGGTACGCATTTATCAAGGATTGATACGACGATAAATACATACTTTAATATAAAAACAAATACATGTATACCAGCTATAGTACTGTATTACATACGTCTTTTTGGTAAGTTCTTTTCAGTTTTGTGTTCATACTTCAATTTTCTCTAGTTTTATAACATAATTTAATTTGTTTACAAAATGTCTAATATATTCGACGATTTATTTTCTGATTAGCGTGACCAAGATCACTTCACATGCACTAGTATAGCCGTGAGATCCTCTCTCGAATCTTTGGGACGACACTACAGTTTTGTTCATCACAGAGGAACTAACACGTTAAGTTGTTAATTTTGATCTCTCTCAACTTCGTTCTATGAAATCCGGACAAAATTACCAAACTTCAAATCACACAAAATAATGGCCTGAAGTTATAGAACGCAAGAGCTAGCTATAGCATATGCATCTCTCAGTAGTGTGATTTCCGTCCATTGTTAAACAATTTCTAGCTAGCTAGTCCTTAAGAGCAAAGTAGTTGACTCATTTTCACATAGTTTGTGTCGTTCCTCACCCAATTGTTAATTTGTCATTTCATCGTGGTGCAACGGTCGGTCGAGCTGAGCCTGATACGCGCAACATACTCAACGTTAATAAATGGTAAAAAGTTGGCTCCCAATTAATTGGCTAATTAAGATGCTGATATTTTGAAATGTGGCAGAAAAGGTTAGAAATGAAATGCAGCGGGAAATGGAAATAAACCTAGCTACATACCTGGTTATGCCATGCTCATTCACCAGCCTGGAGCCCTGGAGGCTGGAGCGACGAGGGCGGGTGTGTTGATCGATCGAGCGCATAAATATATCTCATCCCTCTCGCCTCATTTTCTCAAATCGCATCACACAGTTCGATCACGTCGCGAGAGAGAGAGAGAGAGACAGAGACAGAGAGAGAGGATCAGAATGGAGCCCTCGAAGCCGAGCTTCTCCCAGGTGAGATCCATCCATCGCCAAAGTTCATGTTCTTGCTTCTGTTAAGCCTTACATGCATGCTGCAGCTATGCATGAGCTTCGTTCTCTAACCGGAGCCACCACAACGCAGGGAGGAAGACAGATGTACGTCCAAGATTTAGATCTGAACAAGGAGCCCAGCCCAGATCCAGATCAGACTCCCGCCGGCGCCATCAGCGGTTTAACCGCTCCAAGTTCATCTGATGTCCTGCCCGCGGTACGTGTACGTGAATCTATGCAAGCAGCGTCGCTTAATCCTTTTCTCTTTTCTTCTTTGGCTGTTTCTGCGAAAGCTCCACTCCTAGCTAGATTAATTCGTCTTACATTTCTTGGTTGGTGATTAGCGTTATTCGCATGCTTACAGTTTCAATTAATTATAAGTTTGACGTGAATGTCGAATCTTAACGCAGGTTGCTGTAGACGAAGCAGCTAATGAGAAGGATGCCAAGGGCTCGGATGACGTGCAGATGACTACCGGTAAAGGCAACTCGCAGCCGCCGCCGCCGCCGGTGTCGGCGCCGGAGGAGACTATCACTTCGTCGTCGACGACGACGCAGTTACCAGATGTAGCTGTCCATGCTCCGCTGGGAACACGAGCGACGGCTCAACGCATCGTCGCCAGCATCGTCGCCAGTAGACGAGTAGAGAGTAAGGAGAGGGATGAGAAGCATGGCTAGATATATAGCTATCTAGCTACCGATCGATCGATCGAGTTATGTTATGTTTTGGTTTGTTGGAGCGATCGAGTTATTATGTTTGCTTATTTTCCAGTCAGATTCAAGACAGTACTATGGGGAATTTTGAATATTTTTTGAGCTTGTTGGGCAGATAATTCCGACGTATACAATATAATGTAATGTTCATGCTTGCTTGCTGTTAGGGATAAACATGTTGCGAAAACCACATTAATTTTTTGTGAAAACCATGCAATCTAATCTACTACATACAAGTTTTTTGTTTTGTTTTTTGAAAATCTCATAGCTAGCATGTTTTTATGCTTTTGTCATTTCATCGCCTCTCACAAACAAAGTCTAATTTAATCCTAAAATTTTGTATGGATGTCTGATATCATCTTCTCTCTACATGAGTTTTTTCACTTGTTACAACTTTTCGCGTAGTATTTTTAAGTTTTTCAAGTTTCCACTACACACGGTTTGCACTCTTTATATATTTTCTCATGTATTAGAGAATGACAACGGAATGAGATCTGAATGAGCATATCAAAAAAATTATACGAATTAATTACAGAGCGGAAGAAATTAAATCCAACCAGATCATATGCATTTCTTTTTGAGGTAGCCAACGAGGATTTACTGGACATCAAATACAACTCATAGGGTCTATTATATTTAGAGAGCTTCAATTTCCGAGAAATAACTAACGAGTATCTAGCTTGTATTTTTTGTAGCTTTTGGATTTTAGTTTATTTTTAAATTTTGCAGCTATTAAATTTTATAATTTATATCTATTTTTAAATTTTGCTGCTAATAAAAGTATATATGCAGATGTTAGAAGCTCCGCAAATAACTTTTAGTATACAAAATAAGGGGGTACGGTGTTTGATCGTTCCATGGACTAAAGTTTAGTCTGTGTTACGTCGTATGTTCAGATATTAATTAGAAGGAATAAACTTGAATTGATTATAAAAATAATTGCAAAATCGGAGGATTATTCACAAGACAAAATTTTTAAGTCTAATTAATCTATGATTAGCAAATATTTACTGTAGAATCACATTGTCAAATCATCGCCATCGCGTATTTAGACTTATTAGATTCGTCTCGTGAATAATCCAAACGATTATGAATGGATTTTATAAATAGTCTATATTTAATACCCAAAAATAGTATCTAAACATTTGATACGACGATATTAAAGTTTGGACCGGAGGAAACAAACAGGTAGTAAGAAACAACAACACCATTAGTATCAGTCTGCAGCTGTAGTATCATATATATGGGCATATGGCTGAGACAAGCAACTAGCTAGTCACCAAATTGACTGTAATGTTTTTATTTAATTTTATGACTGAAGCTGAAGACATAGCAATGCTATTTTATCTGTATTTTGGCATTCGGTGCCTTGCTTCCGCTCTCAAATTCAATCTAGGGTTGTGAGAACTATTCAAATTCAAGTAAACATCTACATCTACTCCGTAAAATGATATTATAGAAAGAGTAAATTGCATTCTAAGAACTTGGCATGCAGGTACATAAGATCTGACACGCAGGTACATAAGATTTAACACGAGGGCTTTAGGACTATGGTACTGTTGTTTCAGTTGAGAATCAGTAGCTACAGAATCTACAAATAAATTAGAATTCAAAAACTAAAAAATATCAGCTACTCAGACTAGCCTAGTAGCTACTGATCGAGAATCTATTAGAAGCTGAAAGCCTGAAACAAGCCTTATGTATGTGGCCGGGTGGGTGTTTATGCCAGTGTTGTCACGAAAGAATTTTTGCCACGTCAATGCTCCGCTGGACGAAAGAGCCACATCAGCATCACAACACCTTTTCCTTTACATTTTTTGCTTCCGCCTGATCTGCTCCGTTTCTCTTCGTGCTATACGGTTCACGGGAAACCTAAGCTTTTTAATACTAAAATTAATATAAAAAATTCGGTATTTTTCCAAGAACGGTAAATTTTCTCAAAAAGATAAGTATTATTATAATAATAATCAGACGTAGTTACTACTGTTACGGTAACTTAATCAGTTCGAACTATTCAAGAGACGAATAATGGGTAGGATGAGGTTTGTTTTATTTGTTTCTTGTTTTCGCTCCTTTTCTCTTCACCTTTTGCTTCTAGACCCGGCCGCTCCTTCTAGATCGCTCTTACCTTTTAATTTAGATGGAAATACTTTTTTAAAGAAACTAATAAGAAATATCATATTTTTTAGTGTTACTACGTATCGATAATTTAAGTAATAAGAGATATCAAAATTAACGTTAGAATTGAGATACCTCTGCGTACTTCTCGCCACTGTACAATCACTATTCACTAATCAGTTTAATCGTTTTGACTATTTAAGCTTGGTCTCACGAACAGAGTAATTAAATCCCAGGTCGTTTGCTGCTATGTATAATGAATATGATCGGTCAACTTAACCGATCAGCTGGAGGGTTAAGTGGCACGAAAATGTCAACCACAGGCCACAGCTTTGGCACGTGTACGCGTACTGGTTGGTAGTACACACAATTGTATTGTTAATTGCGTGTTGTAAGCAGTAGCTCGTAGAATAATTGGGTCATCTAGCTGCTAGAAATTTGATGTGCCACACCATTGAATTGATTGATGCCTACTTTGCAATTTCATTTTCGAGTTTACGTGCAAAAACAACCGGTGAGCAGCTGCCACTCCAGTACGGCGATCGAGTGGAAGGTTAGCCATGTTTTTGCCCGGGAAAACAAAGGGCTTGTTGGTATTAGGACTTTCCGTGTATTCAACCGGAAGTAGTTCACACACTGGTGAAAATTCCGAAATAAATTCTGTGGAGCGGGATTCAAACTTGTTTTTACGACGATCTCGTTTAGATTAGGTTTCTGCCCCCGTTAGGTTATTTTAGTCCTCCACTCTCTCCGGTGCGGATAGGATTACACATACCAAGATGATGATATTAAATAGAGTAACACAAACTGTCCTAATTAGTTAGTGATGCAAGATTCTAGCGGTGTCGTCTTTTTAGTGTTTTTATTGCCAGAAACACTTCGGGAGAAGACGAGAAACGCTTCGGTTGACGGTGTGAGTAATATTTTTACACTCTCCCTTAAACACCAAAACGACTATTATTTGTAGACCGGAGGAAGTACATGATAACAATCTAAATTCTAGACAGGATTCACGTCTCCTCTCTTCCTCGATCTCTCAAAATTCAACAATCAGCGAAAGGGACGTGAGTAGTTGATATCAGATCTCAACGTTGAACGTGTTCAGACGAGAGTAGTATTGGAACGAGTAATCTTCTAGCTACATTGTCTTCTTTAAAAAATCAACAATTATCACTATATCATCCACTATAAATTCCGAAAAAAACTAATATGAGGTATGAAAGAATTAAAAAGTTATGAAACTTGAGGTCAAAGCATTTTTTAAAAATTTTAAATACATAGTGCATAATTTTGGTGAAGTTTGGACTATAAAATTGAGGTGAAAACACTTTGGCAACTTCTTTAATTTGTATGGTAAAAACACATAGCTTTCGGAGGAGAACACCCATCCATGCGTTGGCGTGCTAGATAATTGAAGTGACAAACTCTCGGCCTTTGCATTGATCGAAATCATGGGCGCACCGGCACCGGCACCGGCACGGCCTTGAGCGGCGTGACCATGTTGAGCGACGTGCCGAACCGGCCACGGACGTCGACGTCGCACGGCTGCATCCCGTCGGGGAGCCGCCACTCGAAGGCGTGGAGCACGGAGGCGAGGATGAGCGTCACCACCCGCGTGGCCATCGGCGTCCCGGGGCACGCCCTCCTGCCGGCCCCGAACGGCATGAACTCCAGCCGCTCGCCGCCGCGGAAAAGGCCCTCCGCCGCCCCCGCGCCGCCGGCCCCCGCCACGAACCGCTCCGGCTCGAACTCTTCCGGCCGCGCCCACGCCGCCGGGTCGCGCATGATGGACCACACGTTGACGATCACCTTGGTGCCCTTGGGCACCGCGAACCCGCCGACCTCCGCGCCGTCGGCCATGGCCTCGTGCGGCATCAGCAGCGGGCTCGGCGGGTGCAGCCGCATCGTCTCCATCACCACGGCACGGAGGTACGGCAGCTTGCCGATGTCCGACTCGTCGGGGAGCTGCTTCGAGCCCAGCACTGCCTGCAGCTCGGCGCGGACCTTGTTCATCACCGTAGGATGCCGGAGCAGCTCCGCCATCGCCCACTCCACCGTGATCGAGTTCGTCTCTGTCCCCGCCGCGAACAAATCCTGGCCATCCAAATACCAAATTTTATTACTGTTAGCTGAAATTGTTGTTGCCAACTTAGAGATTTATATTTGATAGCAACATATAAAAGGTTTTAGTTAGCTTGGTATTTGCTCTCACAAATTTCAGAACTGGAAATGAGCTCCTCAGATCAAATTGCAAAACAGAGAAATTTAATCAGATTTCAGATGGCAATAGTGCAAACTCGTCCAAATTAAGACATTTGATCACTAAAATGGTGTTCGAAATTAAGATAATTGAGCTTAATTATACGTACCAAAAGAAAAGCCTTGATGGTTTCAAGGCTGAGTTCATCCACTGAGTGAAGCTGGAGCAGCACATCTAAGAAATCCTCCGTCCTTTCGCCGCCGGCGTTCCGACGGCGGTTGATGATGGCGTCGAAGAAGTCATTGAACCTCCTGATATGCTCGGCGGCACGCCGGCGGCGGCCCTGCAGGTCTAGCGCGGCGAGAACGGGGAAGAGGTCGGAGAGGTTGGTCTTGGTGACCTCGTCGACCATGTCCTTGACCAGCGTCTCCAGCTGCTGCGCCCGGTCGGAGCTCAGGTCGGCCACGTCCTCGGAGAAGAGCACGTTGGAGACGAGGTTGAGGACGCCCGAGAACACGACTCGTCCGACGTACACGGCCTTGCCGGCGTCGGCGTGCGCGCGGAGGCAGCCTACGAGCTCCCTCACCTTCGCCTCCCGCAGGGCCCTCGTCGCGTCGAGGCCGCGCGCGGAGAAGAGGTGGTTGGTGCACACGGCGCGGAGGCGCTTCCACAGCGGGCTGGTGCCGGGAAGCCATATGATGGAGCGCTCGTGGTTGCCGAGCGCGCGGCCGGCGTCGGTGACGGACCGCGCGGCGAGGAGGTGGTCGAACCTCTGCAGCACGTCGCGGGCGGCCGCGGCCGAGGAGGCGACGACTGCCGTGCTCGCGCCGAGCTTCAACGACATGACGGGGCCGTACGTCGCGGCGAGCCTGGCGAGCGCCAGGTGCGGCTCGCCTTGGATATCCAACACGTTTCCCAGCAGGAGCAGGGGCGCCGGGCCGGGCGGCCGCCGCGCATTGCTGGAGCTGGCCTTCCTGCCGTGCTTGGCGGAGACGAAGACTCTGTAGAGGAGGTAAGAGGCGATGGCGACGTAGAGAAGCCATAGCATGCTTGAAGCTTCCATTTTGGCCACTTGGATGTTAAGTGACAAGTACGGCCTTATTTATAGTGAGCTCAATAATAAAAAATGTGAATAATTGTGTTTTTACTAGAGATAATGCAATCTACATATCTCGAATTCCAACCTTATCATTCATATCTAGAATCCTACCAAATGTACGTGGTGCCATCCTATCTCACATATTTCAGTACAACTTATAACACTTTGCTGATTACAACTTCTAAGTCATAGAAAAAATACTATTAAAACAATGTATATGCTTTTAGGTTTTTATAATACTTAAACAGGTACCAAAATATGTACGCCATAATTGTTATTAACTTATAGAGAAATTTTACAGTACTCGAAGATTAGGTACCACATTTTTCAGCAGTATTAATTTTGGTACCTCCTGACACATGAGGTAATAGGAGGTGCCAAAATTAACACTAAAAAATGTGGTACCTCCCCAAGGACTGTAAAATATCTCTAACTTACAAGTCACGGAAATTTACATTCTGAAATAATGCATACTCCCTCCGGTGTATAAATAATAGTCGTTTTGGTGTTTAGGTGAGAGTGTAAAAATATTAGTCACCCATCAACCGAAGCGTTTCTGGCCACCAAGAGTTGAACTCGGGTGGCACCACTAGAATCTTGTCTCGGTAACCAGTTAAGATAAATTGTGTTGCTCTATTTAATATCACCTTGGTATGTGTATTCTTGTCTAAAACAGCTAATATTTGTGCACCGAAGGGATTACGTTTTTTTCATTTTTATCAGATTTTACGATCCTTGGAGAATTTTTTATGTTAACTTTGAGTCTTTGACAGCTTTCTTATTGTTTAAAAAACACCAAAAATTACGCTATAAATATGTAATTTCAAGCGTGTGTCTCCGCTTCAAGCCACATAGCAAGCTCAAGCCACTCTTGCAACTAGTTGCAAGTGCACAAACTTGTCGCCTTCATGAAGTGATGGACCATTTATCTTTATTCTACATTTGGGCTTCGGCTATCAATCGTATCTAGCATGCATTCTAGCTATCTTCTTCTCTTTCTTTCTTTTTTTTTTAAAAAAAATATTATCGTTCTGATTCTATTTCCATATGGTCTACATCAAGTACCAGCGATTTTCTCTTTGCACGTGGCAAAGAAGTCTCACGAACTTTCTAGAGGAGGTTAGTATATAATTAGTAGAAGATTAGTAGAAAACTCGAGAGTTAAGTTTAGGATTAGTACGATGCTCGAGAGTAAGTTGGCCATAGCAACATATGAGTATAAATAAGAGGGAATGCAAACTGTATGAGGTTGACAAGAATTTTGCTACAGGTTTTTTGTGTTCTCTGTTGATTGGGGTTAGGTTGACAAGAATTTTGTAGTTCTTTTTGCATGGAAAAGATGGTTTTAACGTTCGATTTCGAGTGATTTTATAGTTTTCGAGGAGATACAAAAGATGTCGGGGATAATTTTAGTGTTGATTTTGATACTTCTTTGTAACCGAGACATCGATAGGTAACAAAATCTATACTAAATTTTTTCTTCGGTATTTATTTCAGTTTTAGCTTATTGTTCTCTTTATATTTTCTCAAAGCCAATTTTTTTTATAAACCGAATCTTCATCCTTACATTTAATTTGTTGCCTCCCCGTAGCAAAATGGAGGGGCGGCTTTCAGGGCTCGATTATGGTCGTGTTTAGAATTACTCTTCCCCCACTTTATATGCCTCCACTTACATCTAACTAAACAAGTTCAGATTTTATTTTTATTTTTTAGACCCGCAAAAAATACAGATCCACAACTCTGCTCCACGTTTTTTGTGGGGCATCTCAAGAAGTGCTCTGCGGATTTAGTTTTTAAAACAAAACATGAAGTTCGGAGTAATTTACTCACCAATACCATTATAAACTTATCGGTTAACCTCTTTTTAGTTGCTATTTATTATTTTTTCATATAGTATTATCTCCATTAATTTTTAAATGACACCGTTGATTTTTATGATAAACTTGGATGATCCATCTTATTCATTTTTTTGAAATATCATTTATTTTGTTATAATTTGTTTTATTATTGAAGGTATTTTAAGTATAACTTATATTTTTGCATATTTGTATTTTTTTTGAATAAGATGAATGGTCAAAGTTTGTGATAAAAGTCAACGACGCCATTTAAAAGTTAATGGAGAAAGTACTAAGTTAATACATTTTATATAATAGACATGGAAAATATTATAATTAGAGATTCATAAATAAACTCGCGAGTAAAATAGTACATTTCTATCAAATTCTAGTATTCTTGAATCTGAATCCCCTCTGCAAGTCAAATAAGGATGCGTTTGACAGGACTCCAGCTCCAGCTTTTTTGTTCTGTGGAGCTAGAGTCAAGTCAAACACTTTTTCCTGATGAGTAGATCCAACTGAGAGCGCTCCAAAAAAATGAACTGAAGTGGTTGAACAAGGTCTAGCCAGCTTCAAGTGCTCCACTCTAACTTTATTATGGATTTCAGGATCTAGAGCTCTACCAAACAGACCCTAAGTGTAAGTATTTAGTACTTCACAGTAGAGCAGCAATTTCAGTCTAAATCTAATTCTTACTGAATAAGCGAATTCCGTGAAGCATATCAAATTTTAAGGGAGCGAAGTAATCCAGACTCTATATTTATATATCGGTGGAATGGAAGTCGTCGTCCGAAAGTGACAGTAGAAATCTCGAGACGGTTAGTGGATAGTAAGTAGGAGCGTGACCTAACAAAGTCGAGACTTTGATTGCTCCCTGTGAGTAAGTCGTGGATAGTAAGTAGGACGCGTGTCTAGTGTGCACAAGCACCATCTACCGTTTGAGGTGGTTCAGTTAGAGTTAGTGATGTGTGTCTATATCTCTACTATTATAAAGCGGCTAGTTTTCCGTTCCTCCGTCCGCAACCTCGACCCGTCCACCCTCTCTGCATGCGCGCAACAACTTGCGCTTCTGCGTGAGAAGAAAAAAAAGAAAAGAGAAAAAAGAAAAAAGAAGAAAAAGAAAAAAGGAAAAAGAATAAAAAATAAAAATAAAAAATAAAAAACAAGAAAAAGAAAACTATATTTATATTTCAGTATTTTAATTTATGTATTTTGTGGGAAGTAAAAACCCTTAGATTTCTGGAAAAATCACGTAGAAACATGAATTTTACGTAAAAAACCTATTATAAAATAAGATTATGTTGCAAAGCACAGGCCTCTGACTAGTATATATATATATACATACGGGAGCACTATTATACACCACGTGTGTAGAATAGCTATTCTACACCGACCACTTTCAGTAGTAGATTTTCTTAGTAAAATAGCAATTAAGTACTATTTTTTTCTCAGTAGTAAATTTCTCAGTAGAATAACTATTTTACACCCATGATGTAGAATAGCACATATATATATATATTATTCTATACCCATGGCGTAGAATAGCTATTCTACTGAGAAATCTACTACTGAAGAAAAAAATAGTACTCAATTGCTATTTTACTGTGAAAATCTACTACTGAAAGTGATCGGTGTAGAATAGCTATTCTACACACGTGGTGTAGAGTAGCGCTATATATATACAAATACTATCCTACACCATGAGTGTAGAATAACTATTCTACCGAGAAGTCTACTACTGAAAAAAAAGTAGTAGTCAATTGCTATTCTACTGAGAAAATCTACTACTGAAAGTAGTCGGTATAGAATAGTTATTCTACACACGTGGTGTAGAATAGCGCTTCCGTGTGTATATATATATATATATATATATATATATATATATATATATATATATATATATATGATGTCCTTGATCGTTCTTTATCGTTCTTTATCGTTCTTTAGTCAAAAGGATAAACTGATCTCCGACTGTACAAGCACCATTCGCTGCAGATATATAGTTTGGGTGATCGTGTCATCGGTCGGCAACAACGAACAGTAGTTCTCAGCTGTGCTAGATGGATTTTTTTTAGCGATGCATTTTTTTCTGCCAAATTTCAAATCCGGTATACGCCGATTTTAGAGCATTTTTATTGTACTTACTATCACACTTGTTATTCCCTAAAATAGCAAATATGATCTAAAAATTCACTCTATTGCACTTGCTGCTTGACTTGCTATTTTAGGGGGCTTGTTATTCTTTTTTCCACACTTGTTACATCTAGAAAGCCGACCAAACTTGTTATTCTATTGAATGTTGAGCTTGTTTAATTATTTTCATTTTCTTTGCATGAATATGAAGGCTTGCTATTACTATGAATAGTAAGACAAAAATAATAAGAACAATGGAGACACGATGCTCTTAGAAATTACACAAATAGTCTTCTCTCAAGTTATGACCTATTGATCTAAGAGTTTAAGGTATATATCAGCAGATCATATGTTGAAAGTATCTCTAAAGTATGTCTAAAGTATCTCAAAAATACTTATATTTTGTCTCTAAAGTACCTCTAAATTTAGAGATAATTTTGGGTTACTTATTTAAATATATAGTCTGCCAAAATATGTCAAAAACCCTAGATCGGCCGAAATTAGGGCGCGGCTATTTTCGTAAATTCTGAAATCGGCCTAAAAATGTATTATTAAAAAAATCATCTAGTGGCATCTCTGTTTGGGCTCATGGGCTGTTGGCAGTGTGGGCTGGCCCATTTATATTGACTTTTACTTCCAGTTGTAGTTGACTTTAAGGGGTTACTTTGGGTTCCAAGAAAAATACCATGTGAATTGGTTTCATGTTCCAAAATAAAGTGCTACAGTAATTGCAATGGATTGTACGCATGATAATTTCTTATGGTCGAAGCAACAATTAGTCTGACAGAAAACGTCGAGGATTCATTTGAACAGAACTGCATGCAGTTTTTCAAGAAACTTTGCGTGTGAGAAACTTCAGAATGGAACACGCGACGAACTTAAATACAGCACGTGGAATGAAAAGCTGATCAAAACTTTGAGAGGAGTTTTGTTCAGGATGCAACGAGTGCAGTAATCACGATGCTGACTTTTTTTCTTCCCTTCTTTGCGGGGATTCTTCTTTCCCAGTTTCGAACATGCAAAGTTCGTATATATTATCGGAGATTAGCAGCTCGTGGCAAGGTCGGCAGGCACGCCAACCGGGTGAAATCGACGGCGACGGCGACGGCGACGAATCCGCGCCAATTCCGATAGAAACTGTACTATAGCGCGCGCGCCGTATGCATGCGCATGCGCATGCCCGCGTCGCCGTCACGTCGTCGCACGCGCCGCGTCGCCGCCCGGCCGGGCGCCGGGTGCGCGCCCGCCGCGACGTGGACGTACGTGCGTCGTCCGTGGCCACGCCCGCCGCTGATGTTTGACTCGCCGCCGGGGTCTACGGCTGCATTGACTGGCGGACCGATCGATCGAGCACGCGTATTAATTAAACTGCCAGCGCCGGGAAATCAAGGGCTGCTTGGGCCGGTCGGCCGGCCGGCCGGCGCGTGGAGCCCATCGTGCGGTGTCTGCTAGCACTGCTAGTTGGTGACGGGTGAGACGTCCAAGACGACGACGTTGACGGCGACGCCGGGACCGGTGGACGACGCGGCCATGGATAGCTAGCACGCACGGCTCTACTCTGACAGGCATAGACACGTGCTGCGTCGCCTCGTTGCGACTATAGGTTGAAACAAGTCGTTCCAGTGGCCTGGCCCGGCCTAACTTGGGATCAAATCATTTCGGGACAAGCGAGCTTAAAAAAAATGGAGGTTATGTTTGGGAACACAATTTTTTAAAATGTTAGTATTTTAAAAACTACATTATATTATGTTTATGACAATACTATAGTTTATAATACCACAGTTTTGGAAAAAGTGCTTCGTACCAAAGTTTTCAATAGTGTAAATTGAGTACATTATTTATAATACTACAGTTTACTTTACAAAGATTTTAGATTGAGTTGTAAAACATCTTTTAGTATATAATACTGTAGTATTATTCAATGGGATCTCTTGTTCAATACTGCAGTATTGTTTCTAAAACTACAAAAAATTGTGTTCCCAAAGAGAGCCTAAGGTTTCGTGCAGTGGTAAGCTAGCAAATAATTTGTAGACGTGTATTTTATATGATCTAATAATATTTTTTTATTAATGTGTTAATTTATAGGTCTTCTGAGTTAACGTAAACTCGGTGACTCCATTTAGTTAACTGGGAATTTTGGTAAAATTGTCCGTAATATCGTAAGTTTTCGTAAGGCCATCAACCTTCCCTACGGACTGTTAAGGTTTTGCCGAGTAACTGTGGCACTCAGCGAAGCCTATTTTCTACTTGGTGAAGAGTTCGCCGAATGCTACACTCGGCGAAGCGCACACGGCAAAATGATTATCGGTAACCAGGCGCTTCGCCGAGTGTATTCTATCGGACACTCAGCGAAGCCTTTACTGAGTGTCCCACCCGGCACTCGGCAAACCTAGTCGTCTAACGGATGTTCGGATAATAATTAAAAGTATTAAACATGAGTTAATTATAAAACTAATTACAGAAACCCTAAGTTAATTCATGAGACGAATATATTAAACCTAATTAATTCATCATTAACACATTTGTACTGTAGCACCATATTATCAAATCATAAACTAATTAGGTTTAATAGATTCGTCTCACAAATTAGCCTAGGGTTCTGCAATTAGTTTTCTAATTATCTCGCGTTTAGTCCTTCTTATTAGCATTTGAATATCCGATGTGATAGTGGCTAAACTTTAACCTAACAAGCCAAACAGGACCTTAATAAACATGATTGATTTTTTTATTTTATAAGTTTGTCATAAGTCATAAGGGCTACTCGCACAAATATAAGTTTTTGACATTATATAAATTTGACAATTAATTTATTTAATAATATATCATTAACGTCAACATAATTAATATCATATAAACAATTTTATGTACGGATTCAATTATATCAAATACATGGTATAAAAATACATGTATTTAACCTAATTATTAGTCAAAAGGTAATAATATTGTTTTTTAAATGTATTAACATTTTATATCTTTAGAGAGATGAAGTGTTTATTAATGAATGGTAATGCATATCCACTTTATAAAAAACAGTATATTTCGGGTACTATTTCTTAGATTTTTTTTAAAATAATAATATTTTTTTTAAAAAAATCAAATTTGTATACCAAGTTCAAAAAATTGCAAAAATAACCTACGGTCGGCATTTGAAGTGTCGACAGTCGGTACTTCAAGTGCTGACTGGTGCCGACTATGCCATATCAGCACCGGTCAACACTTAAAGTGCCGACCGATGGTGACGTGCCATTCGGTCGGCACTTCAAGTGCCGACCGGCTGTTATTTTTGCAATTTTTTGAAATTGGCGTACAGATTTGATTTTTTTAAAAAATATATTATTTAAAAAATCCTATTTCTTACAACATAGCAAGGTTGTCCATTTCTTGCTCGTTGACATATATAAGCCAATTAAGTAGACGCGGTTTTGACTCATGCATATGTATGATGCATGTACATCTCAAGAGTGGATTGCCCATTGACCGAAGATTTGCTTATGCAGGCGCGTTGACATCAGTAGTCATGCATAAAGGAAGGTACAGAAGGAGCTAATTGGGTTGACTTCCATTAACAAGAAAACCCACCCATGTATGCATGCATGATGTCTAGGGCAAAAGAGACATCTTTATATATATATATATATATATATATATATATATATATATATATATATATATATATAGCAGCAAAGTCAAAAACATATCATGTGATTTGCTTCTATAACTGTACATGTGCTATACTTAACTACTAATTCAAATTTTTAGCAATAGTATAATTTGATGCAAATTTAATAGAAGTAATATAGAGCTAGTAAGCTTCGAGTCGCTAGGAAGCTAGAAGTTGAACAAATTAATAGGTTAAAGGGCCAATTAATTTTTTTAAAAAAGTAACGCCAACTTGCATAACTTTTCAGTTCAATTTTTAAATAAAAAGTATATATCCATCATGCCATTACAATATACCAGTTTGCGTAAAATTTGAAAAGTTAAAAATTCAATAAAATGTATCGTTTTGGTATAATTCAAAAAAATACAATTCTAGTATAAACATTATAAAATTTCACGATTACAATGATTTATATGCAAAATTGCATATTAATAACGCAACTAAACATTAGGAGCTACCAAAATAGAAATTAACAGCTATTCCAACCAACACTACGGGAACACTAACGTTTGCCGAGTGCCTAGGGCACTCGGCGAAGCCCACATTTCACTCGACAAAGGCTTCGCCGAGTGCCACACTCGGCAAAGTAGGTGACACTCGGCGAATTTTAGTTTTCCGGTAGTGCAAACGGATTCTCGGTTTTTCCACGGCGGACAGCTCTCAACAGCTCTTCCTTTTAGAATCTACCAAACACACTGTTCAAGTCTCAAGTGGCGATGGCAAGGAGCTTAGTAGTGGAGATTGGAGAATGTAGGTATATCACTCACTTTTTTGCACTGTTTGCCGGCCGGCAATTGCAGCGGTAGTGCACTACCGACCGATAGTTCGGTGTAGCTAGCTAGCAACATATATACCAATCCAGTGATCATGTCCCAAAATAGTCGCCATCGTTTTGATTTCTTGGTTATCTTGATGACTTGGCTCGTTTAAAAGGAGCGCAACGAGGCAGTTTAGGTGTGGGAACCAGCGGGTCTCTTACCATTTCGATTTTCAGCTTGTACGTGTTGAGCCTTCTTTTAATGTGCACTACCTTTTTCCATTGTAATATAATAAATTTTTTAGTTATCGAGAAAGTACTAAGAGATATTATATTTTCCGATATTAATTTTGGTACCTCTGACATGAGATACTAAAATTAACACTGAAAACTATTATTTTACCTGTCCAGCGAAAAAGGTAACGAGATCACCAAAGATCTGAGAGGACAATTCCACGTTTATTCCAAAATTTGGCTGGAAAATTGAAAATAAAATAAAGAGGGGTCCCAAGAGAAAGCAACACAAATGGTCCAGAGCAGCTGAGGGAGCTTGCTTTGCCTGACAAGTACCTGCATTCTCCTCCTCCTCCTCTTTGTCTGTCCACCCGTTTTCTCCATTGGAGGAGATGCAAAGATAGGCTTATCATGATCACCCCAGTCTCTCTACATAAGATTCTCCACTTTGAGACACTGATATTTCTTATGAAAATAGGGTTTCTTGGGTGATTTGCTCCACAGTCCAGAGATCTAGCTAGCCATGCTACCTATCTTGTATTCTTGTTGATGTGCATGCCACTATCCACAGTCCATTAAGAGGCTCCGTATCTTCTGCACAAAACATCATCTGTGCATAAATGCACAAGCCCCATCGTAATCCCACATTCAAAATCCAACGACCCTAGTTTGAGAGTTTTTTGTAAATTGATAAGGAGAAGAGAAGCTTTTTTTTGTAGAAATGAAGGGTTGTTGAATTTTAGATGTGAGGCTACGACGAGACTTGTGTATTTATGTATGAAGGAAGTTTTATACACAAGATATAGAGCCAAATGGATGGATGGTCAGCTGAAATCTCCAAATAATTCACTTTCTATAGCACGTTGTTGGGTTGTGTCTTGTGAAATTTTGAGTTCGGTGCACGGTTTTTATAAGCTGTATATTTTTATGTAAAGATGTTTGATTGGTGAAATTTGTATTAGATTTACATCCCCAATTGTCTAGGAGATGCAATGAACACTGGTGTGTCTAATTCGGTACTGTGATAATAAGATTCTTCGAGGGTTTAAGTGAAAAACACCTTACATTACAATTTTTTTTTCATTTTCCTCGTGTAAATTAACGAGGACCCGCCCGTCACGTGCGAATATAGCGCGCACGTGCCGGCGGGGGATCAGCCGCTGAATGGGCGGTACACCTTGAGTGCGTCGATGACGTCGGCGATGGAGCCCGCGGCGGCGGCGATGGAGACGACTAGGCAGGCGGCACTGAGTGTCTTGAGGGAGATCCACCGCGCGCTGCCGCGGGCCACGCCGCGCTGCGCGATGTACATCTCGACGGGGAAGTAGACGGTGAGCGGCCAGAAGGAGACGGCGCCGAGGAGCCCCACGACGTTGCCGAAGAAGGGGAGCAGCATGGCGATGACGGTGGTGAGGCAGACGAAGGCGGAGCGCCATGTCATGCGGAAGATGCTGAGCGCGAACGGCCCTACGCGGACCTCGCGGGAGATGAAGGCGCTATCCGGCCACCGGCGGGACGCCCAGCGCTCCACGAAGGCGAAGATGGGCTGGCAGAAGACCTGGTAGGCGCCGACGAGGTGCACGACGATGGCGACATTGGCGATGTCGAGTAGCCAGAAGGGCTCGTAGAAGCCGAAGCCCGTGAGGAGGTTGTCCGGCGCTGCGTCGCCGAACGACGCGTACCCCATGCAGCCGCACAACATGTAGAATACTGTCGTCGTTGCCACGCTTAGCCTCGTCGCGCTCTTCATCACCTTCGCCTCCGACGGCGGCGGCGCCTTGATTGTGTCCTGAGGAAAAATCAAGCAAGCAACATCTAAGTAATCTTCTCACTATATGAAAACAGGGTAGAATGATTTTAGATGAACAGAGCAACTGCTTCTTACTTGGATTTCGATGAGGATGTTGGAGAAGGAGTAGGCGAAGGCGATGTCGCCGAAGGCCTGCAGGCTGCGCCATACTTTTTGGGTCGAGCTGACGCCGGCGCCGATACTGATGCCGGTGAGGCTGCCTTGGATTCTGCCATTAGCTGCAAATTAAGAATTTAGAGCTCATGTCAGCCATCACGAGCAGCAAAGACGTGTTCTTTTTCCATGTGACAGGATGAAACGGAGCAGCGAACATACAGATGGTCTGAGCGATGCCGAGGGAGAGGCCGATGCCGGAGTAGGTGAAGGACATGACGGCGGCGACGATGGAGAGCCACCATATCTGGTCAAAGTCAGGGATCTGCGAGAAGAGGATCTGCACGGCGCCGAAAAGGATCATGTAGGGGTTGCTTGAGCTATGGCACGGGTCGGCGTGTCCATTCTTGTGGAAGCAATCAGCCCTCCTGATGGCGCGCATGCTGATGGAGGAGGCGATGGTGTAACCGATGGCGACGCCGACGAGGTTTGCGTATTGGATGATGCCGCAGAAGGTCACCTTGGCGCCACCGAGGTTGGCTCGGACAGCGTCCATGTAGGTGTAGTTGCGCTTCCCGGTGGCGAGGTCGCCGGTACGGTAGCACTCGGCGAGCAGCGTGGAAGTGTAATAGATGACGACGGCAAAGAGGAGCATGACTGCAGGGCCGGCCACCCAGCCGAGCTGCGCGATGGCCCAGGCCAGCGACAGCACGCCGGAGCCGATGACGGCAGTGATGATGTGGGCGCTGGCTGTCCAGAACGTGCCCGTCCGGCGGGGGCGGCCGTCGTCGTCCAGCCACGCCGCCTCCCCCGCGTTCCCGGCCTCCATGGACACCTCCATCGGCGCCACCGCGTGCTTGCCACTCCTTTGCGGGGACAACGCCATATATATATAGCTGAAAGAAAGCTAAACTTGGCAGCTAGCTAGCTTCTTGGTAGAGCTAGTGGAGATGGAATGGAATCGAGCTGAGTTGGAGAGATTGGAGGAGGAGGAGGGTGAGCTCGAGTGTGTGGGAAAAAGGGAGGGGAGGAGGCCGCCCATTTATAGGCGGAGGGGGAGGCGTCGCACCACGTGTGGTCCGCGTCCGCCGCTTTTTCTTTCTTTGTCCTTTTCTTTTTCTTTTTCTTTTCTTTTTTTGGCTGAAAAATGAGCAGCACTTGCCGAACAGCCACTGAAAGCTAGAGCAGGTGCAGCTCACTGGGTGAGTTGAGACAAATCCAAGCGAACCACCGGTCACTCCAAATTTTCAGGTCAACGAAGAAGAAGAAGCAAAGATTCTCCGCCATGATTCTTACCGGTGGATGGTTGTCAGGATGACTGTCCAGTTTTCCCTTGGAAAATTCTGGGGGAAACTGTTGCTTGCTCTGTCTCGCGCGTAGTTCCAGGAGAAGGTCGTCGAGCTCGTCCGGCAATGCCACCGGACCCTGAACATTGAACACGAGTTAGTTGCACAGAGAAGAAACAAGCAGGCATGCACGCTTGTACAGAGTGGGAAGAGGCCGTGGCCCGTGGACGTCGGTGCCGGCGGCAGCGCCCAAGACGCCGAGGCAGCCGAGAGGCGGCTCCCTGCTCCCAGCCGAGCAGGAAGCAGTCGTCGCCGCCGGCGCTGCTGCTACTGCTTCTGGCGTCCCAGCATGCCTCCATCGTCGCGTGGAATGGCCACGACGACTACCCCTGCAGCAGCGGCACGCCTGCACCTCCCTTTCTTGGGCGGTTGCCTGAGGCCTCCATGGCGCCGGCGAGTTGTGTTCGTACTCGTAGGATTGACTATTGAGCAAGTCGTAGTCGTCGTGGTAGGACTAGTCTCCTGCCAGCGTGTCTGCGTGCGTGGGAGGGAACTGGGCTGGGCCTGGGCCTTTTTCATCAGCAGCCTGCGCGAGGAGACCAGCCCACCAGGCCCACCGTATAATAGAACCCTAGCCAGGCAGAGTCTCCCACCCCGCCGCCGCACTGAGACCCGCCCCGGCCAGCGCCCGCGCCTCGCCCCCGACCAGAGCCGGCGCCGCCCCCGGTCAGTGCCCGTGCCGCCCTCGGCCCTGTTTCTGATAATATTCTGGTTGAAGTTTCAGTAAGCTTGCCGTCGCCCGTCCTTAGTTTGAGACCTATGCTTGAAGAAACCCTAGCTCCGCCTCTGGCCCATGGCGAGCAGCAAGACTCGCGGTGGCTCCAGACCCTCTCCGACCCCGAGCTCGTATGTTGCTCTCTCTCTCTCTCTCTCTCTCTCTCTCTCTCTCTCTCTCTCTCTCTCTCTCTCTCTCTCTCTCTCTCTCCCCTTTTTCCGGTCGGTTGATAATCTAGGCCCGCGGGGGCTACTACAATTCATGGCAGGACTTGCTCATCACCTTGAAGGATCTGGCCACCTCCGGCCAGGCTAGTCGAGCCTGCGCGCACCTGTATCACCTGCGGACGCTGCGTGTTCTCGGTAACCCCCTTCTTCCTCTCTTCTTCTCTGCCTTGTATGCGTATCTAACTCTCTATCATCCTATCCCAAGCACTGCATACTGGGGAATTTGATTGTTTGCTAGTCGCCACTCAAAAAGAAGTGGTTTTGCCACCTTGCCAATAATCATGCCGTGTAATTTGATTGTTTGCCGCTCAAAAAGATGTGGCTTTGCTTGTTTGCTGCTCTGTAGTCTGTCCCATTGTTGTAAACTTAGATGATCCACATGTGGCACGTCATTAACATGAGTGGCATTATATTCAAAGTGTCAAATCTTTTTGAGTGGTAAAATCATCAAAATTTTCTTGCTGATCTGCTTGTGGTTTCATTGCTGACACATGTTGGATTGATCCTTACCAGGGATTGCTTTGCTGGAAAATATCAAACAACGACTTGGGGAAACATCAGTTAATGTTGATCCAAACGTTTTCGATAGACTCGCCCTCTTAAGCGATCCTGATGTGAATCTTCCCTGCATTGGGAGTGACTCTGAGTCTGAGCCAGTTGGCTCCAAGCCCAGTGAGGATCGTCCAACCCCGATGGGCGTAATGGAAAGCGAAAGCACTCAAAGCATACAGATGCATGGTAAGCTTTGTTCCTCCAATTTCTTGTTGCTTAGGAGCCCACATTTTCGATTACAGACATGTATAATTGATTTGCCCCCCAAAAGCAGTTTAGTTTGGTTTAGCAACCTGTGATGACAGTATGATACCCCGTAGCCATTTTCAGTAACTTTATACCCTCCTTTTATCTACAAATTTGCTACTGTCCTAGTGCTTTTCGAGAGGTTACTCTCAATGTGATGTGGTAGGTTATATTACATTTTGATTTATATGCAGGCAGCGCCATGAAGAAGGTGAAGAGAGAAGAAAATTGGGAGTCAATATAACAGTGCTTCTTCTTGGTAGGGTTAACAGCAGAAATGTTTTGGTTGGTAGAAGCAAGAAAAGAATTATTGACACAATGCTTAGGGGAGCAGCAGCTTGTCTCCGATGAGAAAGAAGAGAACTTCCTACAGTTCTCCAATGCAAATGCAATGCTATCAGCCATTAAAAAGAAGAGAAAGAAGTAGCCATGCTTGGTCTGCTTCAAGCAACCAATGTAAGACAGAATCATATACAAACTGGAAGCATTTCATCTGTCAATTATAGCTTCCACGGTGATGCACATAAATTCAGCTTTCGGTTTGGCGTTTTGGCTATCTTAGCAGCATTCACAAAGAACCAAATCTACACAAGGTATTCAGCTGCCAACAGTGCCCAGCCATGGCAAGTCAACATATCTGAAATCTACTTGTAGATGATGACCTTATCCAGTTCTCAGTGTGTGTCTTGCAACCTAATGCATCTGGACCCATTTTCTGGTGCCAAAAATACGCTACAATGTACAATGTGCCGAAGTAAGCGGTTCATTGAACAAATATTAGAATTACACATACTAAGGTGATATTAAATAGAGCATGTTCTAATTGGTTAGGAAGGTAATGGTGCCACCTAAGTTCAACTTTTGGTGGTTACATATGCCTTATTTTTTAGTGGTTTTATTGCCAGAAACGTTTTGAGAGAAGAGGAGAAACGTTTCGGTTGATGGGTGACTATTATTCGTAGAATCTCATACTATTATTTATATACCGGAGGAAATACATGTTGGGCTGGCCCTAGCTGAGCCCGCCTAGAATGATGTGCAGGGCCAACTTGTTCTTTAAGATTGGATTTTTCGTTTAAGGTGTTTGTTTATATTTAGAAATATCATTTCCTTGTTATGAAAACATATCTGAACAATAAATCAAAGGTTTCAATGAAAACGCTATGTAAATTTACAATCATATACAGACTCTTGAAAAAGCTTAGTTCATCGTAGATAGACTCTATTCTAGGAAGATCTGAAGCTCAGCGTCAGGATCATAGGTACCAAACTATAATAGCTCAACGCCACCGACCCTAGCGCTGACCTTGGTAGAGAAGCTGGCGGGCGCTTAAGTTCTCGGAGCTCGGCGTCAGTGTCACTCAGCTTTAGGTCTAGTCTTAGAATAAGTTTTTTTTAAAAGAATCTATTTGTGAAATAAGTTTAAAAAGAGAAATAGATTGTAAAATTTACGGTGGAAACGCCGAGTTTTACCTGGCGTCAGTGGTAAGAACTTAGTCGACAGTGCGTTCTGTGTATGTAGCTTTTGAGTGGTACGATCCCTTGTTTGCATGTCTATTTTGTAGCAGTGCTTTTTGGTTGGGTGATTCAAACCGAAACAGTGGAGTGCAAAAAGCGCTCTTCTGTTTTGTGTCGCGACGACAATCTGCAATTCTAGGCTGCGTCTGATCGCTGTAACACCACTAGTTTTTTTCACCACTAAGCTCACATGTTTTACTGAAATCATTCAGATGCACGCACTGGAGCTCAACTCACTCACTCCCTTTTTTACCTGAAGCTTGAAAGGAGCTGCCGCCGCCGCCGCTGTATGGTAAAGAAACGGCGAGATCAATCGAGGAGGAGAAAAGATAGAGAGATGCAAGAGAGCAAGAGCACGAGCAGCAGGGAAGCCGTGATTGATGGGAAATCAGGCTCCAAAAGTGACGGCAAAGCGAGAAAGGAAGAGGATACTGCAATCTGCGTGTCTCTTTTCGTTGCTGTAACAGTCGCCATTGTTCTCGCTGTACCCCTTTTTCCAAAGGAGACGGAACAAATTAATTGAAAAGAAACAAAGCACTGTTGCCCGTTCCGTTGATCAGCTGCAGCTGCTGGGAGATGGTAAATGCGATTTGAGAGTAGCCGTCTCCTTCGTATCGTTGGATCTAGATTTCTTCGTATACTCCGTGACGATTAACATTTATATTTTCAGGCTTCAGCTCAATCAAAACTTTGCACCGGAGATACGTTACACGATGTTCAGAGACATCTCGCGGCAATCTTCAGAAACGGAGCAGCACGAGACAGAGAACAGAGCGAGCAGAGCACGCATGCAAACTGCAAACACGGCGGCGAGCGTTCGAGGCGGTTGCGCGCCACCCACCGGCAAGAATCATGGCGGAGAATCTTTGCTTCTTCTTCTTCTTCTCCTTCGTTGACCTGACGACGAATCGGGGCCGGTTCTAGGTAGGTAACCCTGCTTGCTTTTGGTTGGGCGTTCTACTTCTCCTGTCTTCTCTTCCGGGCGCCCAAAAATTTGGTTTTGACCAACACCCTGAAAAAAGTAACAATGTCAAGTAGGCAATCAACCTTGATCAATTGCACACCAAACCACCTAGCTCCTAAATAATAAGGGATGTTTTGAAATCGAGTATTTTCGGAGAAATTATGAAATATTTAGGGCATGTTTATTTCAGTTTTTTGATAGCTATATCTAGAACAGAAAATCGAAACAAATAGTTCAGATTCTAACCTGGATGATGGGAATTAGTTAGATACTTAGACCAGCTATTTGTTAAGAATCTCCAGTTAAAGCAAACAACCCCTTAGTTTAAGTTCTTGTTTGGCATAATTTAGAGTTAGTTAAATTCAGCTTCAATAAATCTTGGATCTGAAGTTATCAGTAGATTGAGTATTTAGTTGAGACATACGGTTTTATTTTTGACTAAAAACAAATAGTTAATTATTTTTTATCATACAAACTCTATATATAATATGGATCTAGAAGCTAAAATGTAGTAAACATACCTAACTCATGTAAAAAAATATAAAGTTCATGCATTGCAAAGGAGCACTAAGCTTTTAGCTCTTTGAAAAACAAATGAGCTTCTGTGGGGTAGGGCAGAAAATTGAGGTGGGGGAACCAATTTCATGTAGCTGTTTAGTTTGATTGACATTTAAAAAGTTTCAGTGTGAGTGATTGACCTAAAGTTCTTGGGATGGGGTATGTTAGTGAGATAATGTTGTTTATTTACAGTGTCAGCTGGTGGTAAAAGTAATTGTGGAGTACTCAGCTGAGGTGAATTGGGAGGGGGGGCCTGACCAGGCACATTCTTCATGTTGCTTATAATGTATATATATAATGTTTTGTCAAGTTCATGCCACTGTTTCACAAAGTATCTAATCTCCTTTTTTTCAAATGTTCAGTTAGTACATGAGAAGTAATTTTATAGTGAAAGAGACGTGAGTAAGTTGTCATCGAAAAAGTCCTAGTATCATGTCCCGATACATGACTTTCAATTAAAACTGAGTCTGTGTGACATTTTCTCATAAAAAACAAAAAACACACGGTTTTCAAACAAAACTAGGTCACATGACCTTTAAAAAGGTAATTTTTATATACAAATATTCTTCGAGATATTGGACAAACTCTTTTTAAAAATTGCTAGATCATTGTCACCCTCCACTCACGACATAAGGGCATGTAAACCTTTGGAGCTATCTTTAAGCTGAATATTTTTTAAAAAACCTCATTTCACAGCAATAAATGATGAGAGATGCAAATCATTTCTTAGTGAAGAGACAATAAGAGTTCATGCTCTCATGCATATTTAAGGATTTATGAGTCATTTTACATACAAATATTAAATATTTTATAGACAATTAAATGGACAACTATTGTCTATGGGTTGTACTTATTGACTATTTAGTTATCTGCGTTGTAAATTTTAAAAATCTATATACAACAGTTGTCTATACCGTTATACATGCCTTAAGATTATAGTACATTTAATGTTGTAAAGTAGAACGAAGTTCTCTTTAAAAACTAAAATAGAGTATCATATCCTTAAAACCACAATGTAACCATCTTATTCTAATCTACTGTCTAAACAAACACACCATAGTTAATTATAAAAACGATTATTTGAAGAAAAAAAACTAAATTTGAGACACCTAGGAAGAAAAAACAGTTGCCATCTCTTTTTTGGTGCATGTAGCCCCAGGACCAAGCTAGCCACTGCCATACACACTCAGCTCCAGCTTGTGCCACTCTGACCAGTGACCTCACCACTGTAACAGCTCGCTGCATGCAGTAGCTTTGACCTACTATGAGAAACGAACCGAGCAGTAGTGCTTATTAACCAAGACCTTGAGCCAAAAGTCCAAACAAAAACCCATCGTCCAACCACGTGGCTTGTAAAAGAAAGCAAAGTGAACCAATCACCAGCGTTCGTCGACTATTATTCTCCCCATGCATGAGCAACCAACCGATCGAATCGCCATGAAAAACAAAAGCAGACGAGGATGGATGGATGCTGTCAAAGGAGAAGGAGCGAAGAACATAACGGATCACGAGAAATAAAGCCAACTACCTTACCTCCATCTTTTGCTTTCGTTGCTAGCTTCGTTTGGACTTTGTAGTTTGTACTCGCAGGAAAGAGTTTGATTTCGATGTGAATTTGGAGGGAAATGGATGGGCGTTGGAGTTGGAGCTGATCGTATGGTCGTACGAGAAGAAATGGAAGTGTTTTTTGTTCGAAATGGGAAGGGGACACGAGTATGTGAGGAGTGGAGTTGACACGCGGTCCTGCAGCTAGCTGCGCGCTTTCGCTTTTGAGGACTCTTCGAAAAGGCGTTCTATTTAAGCACGCCTGCCTCAGCTCGCCGTCGCCGGTTGCGGTTGCGCTTGCGCTTGCGGTCTCTGTAGCCACCTCTCCTCACTCTCCGTCTCCGCTAGTCCACTCAGGAGACGACGACGAGCTGAGCCAGCGCCATTGAGATGGAGGCAGCCGCCCAAGAAAGGGAGGTGCAGCTGCTGCAGCTGGAGGGGTGGTCGTCGTCGTGGCCATTCCACGCGGCGATGGAGGCGAGCTGGGACTGGGACGCAAGCAGCAGTAGCAGCAGCGCCGGTGGCGACGACTGCGGCTTCCTGCTCGGCTGGGAGCCGCCGCTCGGCTGCCTCGGCGTCCTGGCCGCTGCCGCCGGCGCCGGCGCCGGCGCCGACGTCCACGGCCTCTTCCCACTCTGTACGTGCGTGCGTGCGTGCATGCCTGTATCAATGTCCAGAGTCGGTGAATCAATCTGTGCATTAAAAATTTACTCTTTGTGGGAACGCAGACATGGAGTCATCGCCGCCGCCGCCGCAGGACCCGGTGGCATTGCCGGAGGAGCTCGACGACCTTCTCCTGGTACTGCACGCGAGAGTGCGAGACAGAGCGAGCAACAGTTTCCCTCACAATCAGCTTCACTCTAACTCTCCCTTTCTCCTGCAGAATTTCTGGGACGCGAGCAGCTACGACGACGACGACGCGGCCAACAAGCAGCAGCAGCACCACGACCAGCAGCTGCAGCTGCAGGAGAAGACGAGCAGCACTGCCACCACCGACGACTCATCCTTCTTCTGCGGTGAGAGTGTGAATCCTCCGCAGCTCCCACCTCCGAAACCGATTGACTTCTCGTCTACACGCAAAGCCATCCCAGCTTTCGCTTAACAAATTGCGTTTTGTCCATGGCCATGCATGCATGCATGGGGCCCGGCGGAAGATTAGCAGCGCCCAGTTGTCGCTACCTCCATGATAGATTTCGTGCATGATCGATGTCGATGATGCATTCTGATTAGATATTGTGGTAGTCGAATTATTATACTAGCAGTGACGATGCATTTGATGGCATTATGCATCTGACTTGTTAGGAACTGTCAGGAGAGGCATGCAGATGCAGGGGCGCTTCTTTTTAAGTAAAGACAGGTCTGGGTTTTACGTGGTTAGATTGTACTGGCACTGCCCAGATTCTAATCTTCTTCGTTACTGCTCGTGTTAACGTCGGAACTTTACTTGATTTGGTGATTAGATCACTAATTGAGTTGTAATCTTGTGTGTAGACGACGATGATCTGCTGGGCTCGATCTTCTCGACGGGGCCAACGTTGCCAGAGCCACTCCTCAGCTCGTCCTCCTCCAACTGCCAGGCGGACCCACAGGTCAGCGACGTAAGAGGGGCCCGGCCGCAGGGTACTGTACAGCCAAGTGGCGCGTGGGCCCCGCCTTGTCAGGCTCGCTCCTCGTCGTCGTCGCTGAAACGCGCCGCGCCGGGAGGTGCCGCTCGGGCTCGGCTCTCCGAGGCGGAGGCGGAGGCGGAGTGCTGCAGCCAGAGCAGGAAGCGGCGGAGGGAGGCGACGGCGGCGGAGGGGGAGACGTGCAGCGTGGTGTGTCCGTTCGCGCTGCTGAAGCCGGACGGGCTGGACGGCGGCGCGACGCTGGCGGACATCAACGCGCGGATCCTGACGCGGCCGGCGCGGCCGGTGCGCCACCCCGTCGGCGAGTTCGCGTGCGCGCCGCGGGCCTCGGCGGACAAGCCGGGCCTCTCGGGCAAGGCCGTCTCCGGCTTCATCAGGCTGCACACCCCGGGCCGCGGCACCATCACCATCATAAGAACCAGGGGCTAATGCCCACGGAGACGAAGACGACGACGATCTAGATTAGCCTCGCAAAACTAAGATGCTAGAATGCTCACTAGCTACGTTACTACGTACTCACTGATTCCCCCCATGCCGTACTGTAATTATCTTTTGCCCGATTATAAATCGAGCGAGAATTCGAGAAATAAAAATCCCATCTTTTTTGCTCCCTCCCATAAAAATCCCATCTTTCGCTCAGGGGGCTCGAATGGGGAGACTTTTTTCCCCCATGGATCGTTAAGCGGCAGCAACAGCGGACAAAGCAGCCTGGTACTCTGGTGCCTCTTGTTCTTGTTCTCCTATCCCTATAGACAAACAGGTGGTGTTACGGCTGCTTAAAATTCCAGAAAGCTGAAAGCTGCCGGCTTTCCTTTTGTCTGCACCACAGCGTGGGCCTGCTCCGAGCTGCCTCCACTCCAACCATGGCTCACAGTCTCACACTCGCACGGACACGGAGACAAGATGAAAATTTTTTGGACTCAGCTCGCACTGTCGCCATTGTTTCTTGCGAGGTGAGATGAATGGATCTAGCTGCAAAGCTAACGCGCCTCACCTCCCCGACTCCCTGCATGTGAACCGTATTAGGTCCACGCATACAAGCATATATATATAATGTATCCTTGTCCCTCTTGTTCTCTTGTTTCAAACTCCGCTCGGCAAAGAGAATATACGAAAGCTGGGGTAAAGACATGGTAGAGCAGGACAGAATGAAATCACCAAAGCAAGGTGAGAAGAAGGATTAAAGAAAGAAGCATTTGATTGATTGAGGAGGTGAAAAAAAAAAGAGCAGGTGATTGAGATTTGAGCTTCTGCTGTGCGCTGGAGCTAAAGCAAAGTGCAATGGCTTCATCATTGTGGCCACGCGAAAGCAAAGCATGCATGGATGGCTGCTGGCTGGCCACTGTAGACCTTACGGCAAAAACGCAACCCTGATGAACACAGAGAGATAAATCTGTGCCCCGTTTCTGTCATGATCGATCAAGTGGCTGTCTCTGAATCTTTGATGCAGGAAGAAGCACGGGGATGCTCGATACACGAGCAGCTAGCAGGAGGCAGGACTGAATCAACGGTGATATATGACTGACTACTGATGATGATGTGCATCGTCAAGTCAACACAGAGCAAGTTGGTGGAGTTCAGGTATGAATGGAGTGAGTGATCTCATGAGGGGTTGTGGTCAAATTCATGGCATCAAAATCTTGTAAATATGTGTGGGGTCAGCAGTTACCCAGGTTAGGTCAGGCATGTGCCTGCTTGAATTAAAGGGTAGTACTAGTAGCAACTAGCAAGGCAAGGTGAAAACCTGAAAGGAACTGGATACTGATTGCTGCTCAAAAGAAACTGTTTATTTCAGTTAGAGATTCTTAGTAATCAATTGATTTTAGTTTCTATCTCATAAGAATCTGAATCTGTTTGGAAGCTAAAACAAATAACCCTTAGTTTCTTTTTCAAACTCTGAATGTATGTAATGTAAATTCTGAATGCCATCGGCTGTAGATTTCGGAGTGTTCATACTGCTATTAAGGGGCTCGTGATCTCCACCTTTCCGAGGCACCTCGTGTTAACTCCCTCCAACAAAACAAATTTAAGGGACTCGTGATCTCGCGCGTGAACACTAACGTTGAAAACTTTGTCAAGTTATGATTTGGTCCCTAGGTTTGGTAGACCACACACAAGTACACGATTTGTACACCTACAATGCTCGTCTCTGATGAACATCCGGACATTCTCAATCCAGAAATCATCTAGTAGTTTCTATATATGACATGTTATTAAGAAATTACTCATAGAAACTCTATCTCACAATGTATGGTTTTTTATTTTCATTTACTTTTCCATCCTTCGCCAAATCACAAATGAATGGGCCCTATGTATAGAAACTATTATACTCTTCAAATCCATATAGAGTGATTTCTTCATCCTTAATATTAGTGATAGAAACCAGGTCTTGCATGAGAAACCATTTCTTCTACCTTTCCCCTCTCTCCTCTAACTCTCCTTTCACATCAGTAATTTGCCTATGTGGCAGTACATTTAATATCGTGAAAATCATTCTAGTCGGTTGGAGATGCCCTAAGGCTATTCACAATGGGGGTTTCATGGTATTAATTACCATGTAACATTAGATTTTTTGCTGATATGACATTCATTAATGAGAAAAGAGAAGGAAGTAGTGTCATCACCATAACATGGTGCTAACCCCGTTTCCAAGACGGATGAAATGAAATGAAACACCCATTGAGAGCCAAATCGTTTATTAGAGAGGTGGTATTTCATGTGAGCTAGTTGCATTTAATTACACTGGTTAGCCTAGAAAATAGTAAAATGAAACTCTCCACTAAGAGAGGGTATTTCATTCAGTTGTAAAGCTGATGTGACATTCTAGGAAACAGTGTTATGAAACTCATCACTATGAATAGCCTAAACACGGTAGATACATTTTCTTTCAAAGTATTAAACGCTATGATTTTTAAACAATTATATAAAAATTCTTTAAAAGGCTGAGGTAGATCTGTTTTTATAATATTTAATACTGCATTAATCACACTGTAATGATTTGTCACGTTTCACATGGCATTTCCTTCTAAGCCATATGCATTAGTATCAATACATTATTTAATGTTACCGATTTTTTTCTTGATCTGGATGAAAAAATAGTATGTATGAGCTTTTTTGATAAAGAGAATAACATACGAATCATCATAATAAAAAAACTTTTTTTTTGAACCAGAGAGGCCATGAAGCACTCTCCCATTTCCATTAAAGAAATGAACAGTACCAGGACATTAGCCAGACAAACATTCAACCACTCTAACAGTCCACTCACAAACTGCTAGACACTACCAGCCACGACAGATTCAAGACACTTATTAAAAAAGGACGTAAGATAGCAGCAACATGCCGCAGTGTTTTAAGCCAACCAAGTATCGGCCACTGATTACATATCAACCCGCAAAAGACCCACACATCCAAAACAGGCTAAGCAGTCAGAACGTCAAGAGATTTCTAGCCAAACTCCATCCACTTCTCTTCGAAAAGACTTCACTTGCCAGATGGCCTAGTAATCGCACCCCCTCCTCCAGTTTTCTTCCCTTTTCCTCCGATCTCTGTAAAATAGACCATGATGTTATCCAGTAACATATTATTAATGATAGCTAGAGGATCATCAGGAAAGATCCCCTCAAAACAAGCTTTGTTTCTACATTTCCAGATACTCCAGAATATTGCAGCCAAGCCCACTCCAGACAGGAGTCTGTAATCCTTCCCCTGCTTAGAGAACCAAGTTTGCCAAACATGTTCAAAACTCACAAAGGGGCCAATATCAAAGCATATTTTAACCATCCGCCATACGAATTTTGCAACAGCACATTCAAAAAACAGATGTACCACTGATTCTCCCAAACCGCACAAAGGACAAAATGGCTGACCACCTTTCCAGCCTCTTTTAAGCAAATTATCTCTTGTTAAAATCTTATTTTTCCAGGCCAACCACAAGAAAATCTTTACTTTAGAGGAACCTTTAGATCCCATATCACATTTCTCATTTTGGGAATGTCACAAGCAATTAAAGCATTGTAAAAAGACTTCACACTAAATAAACCCTTCTTAGAGAGAGACCACCAAAGTGAATCCATTTCATCTTTAAGTATCACTTGGCTACAGAGTTCTCTCAATTTAACCCAAGATTGAAACTTGTTCCCAACCAGTTCTCTCCTAAATTTTAGACTGGAGCAATTACTGCCAAGCACATCTGCAACAGTTACCTCTTTAGACAAGGTGATGTTGAACAGGTCTGGAAATTGAACAGCAATACTATTTGCACCTAGCCACCAATCCTCCCAGAACAAAGTATTTCTACCATTTCCCACAATTTTTTTGCAAAACCGCATATACAGGGGTTTAATATGTAAGAGAGCAGTCCAGAACTGAGAATCCCCCTGTCTATGTTTAACACAAGTCAGGGGCTTCTTTCTCACATACTTCCCCATCAAAATATCTTGCCAAATACCTTTATCAGTCTCCAGTTTCCACAACCACTTGCCCAACATGGCAGTATTCATTTTATCCAGATCCAGAACACCAAGACCACCAAATTCTTTTGGTCTGCAAATCACAGACCATTTAACCAAGTGATACTTTCTGGTCCCCTGGTCTTCTTGCCACAGTAATCTTGATCTAAAAGGATAAAAGGATAAAAGGATAAAAGATCCAACCTTCTCCTTACCCCTTTAGGTAAAGGATAAAAGGAAAGAAAATACAAGGGTATACTACTCAGGCAGGAATTAAGTAAAATCAGTCTTCCCCCAGAGTCCAGAAGTTTACCTTTCCAACAACCCAACTTGTTTTCAATTTTATTCTCACAGCTTTTCCAATCACTATTTAGAATCTTTGTTTTATTTATAGGCAAGCCCAAATACTTAATGGGAAAATCCCCCATTTTACAGGTAAGAATTTGACAAAATGTTTGTTTCCTATCATCCTCCATGCCTACACAATAAACTTCACTTTTGTGGAAATTAATCTTTAAACCAGACATCTGTTCAAAGACACACAATACAAATTTCAAATTTTTTGCATTAGTAAAATCATCTTCCAGCAGGAAAATGGTATCATCAGCATATTGAAGTATAGCTATGCCTTCAGGAAGCAAATCACTCCCTAGCCCTTTTATCAAGTTAGTTTGTACAGCTTTCTTCAACAAAAAGGAAAGAGCATCAGCAGCTATGTCAAACAGTAGGGGGGAGAGAGGGTCACCCTGTCTCAAACCCCTCTGTGTTTTAAAATAAGAGCCCATTAGGTCATTCATTTTCACATTTACTCTTCCACCCATCATCACCCTCATGATCCAATCCACCCACTTATGGGGGAAGTTCATGAGTTCCAACATTTGAAAAACAAACGTCCACTTGATTTTATCATAAGCTTTTTCAAAATCAACCTTAAACAGAATACCAGGTTTTTTTGTTTATGCAAAGAGTTCAAAATCTCATGCACCACTACAACTCCATCCATTATATATCTATCTTTAATAAAGGCAGTTTGATTCTTGGCAATTAGATAGCTAGCACATTTTTCCAAACGGTGCATCAAAACTTTGGTCAAAATTTTGAAACTGACATTAAGTAAGCAGATAGGTCTAAAGTCCTTCACTCTATCAGCATTGTTACATTTTGGAACAAGAGTAACCATCCCATAGTTTAGTCTATCAATGTCGTCTCTACCAGCATGAAAATCCCTAAAGATGTCCATCAAATCCACTTTTATCACCTCCCAGAAAGACGTGTAAAATTCAATAGGGAAACCATCAGGTCCAGGAGATTTATTATTCTCCATTCCAAAAACCACCTTCTTAACCTCTTCTTCAGAGAAGGGTTTCAGAAGCTCCTCGTTGTCTTCATCTTTAACTTTAACCACATCCCCACTAACTATTTTAATCCCCACTCTATCCGAATCCCCAAAAAGCATTTTATAGAAATCAGTCACATGGTCCAGCATCTCTTTGGGATTAGCAATGATCTTGTCCTCATCCTTTAAACAATGAATACAATTTTTCCTCTTCCTGCCATTGGCTTTGGCATGGAAGTATTTGGTATTTCCATTGCCTTCCAATAGGTCTCTCTCTTTACTTCTTTGTACCCATTTCAAATGTTCCTCTTTCACAGGTTTGCAATTTAAGTTCTAAGTTTCTCTTTTCACTCCTCATGACCCAATCCATGCCCACAAATTCACTTTTTTTATCCAAAGTGTCAATCTCATCCAAAATATCTTTCTTAAAATGTTTATAAAAGCCCTCCCAATTATTATTCCAACCTTTCAGTTTTTTCCTGAGAGCAGCCAGTTTAGCTTGCCACTTATCCATAGTAGATCCTCTAAATCTAGCATCATTCCATAGAGCAGAAACTACTTCCCCAATGTCAGGTCTCAGCAGCCAACTAGATTCAAATCTAAAGAACACACTCTTAGACACAGTTTTTCCACATTCTAGCAATAAGGGGGCATGATCAGACAGTACCCTTTCAAGAGAAGAAACTTTGGCTAGAGGATACATCAATTCCCAATCAACAGTCATTAAAAATCTATCTAATTTTTCAAAAGTAGGATCAATATGGTCATTAGACCAAGTAAAATTTCTTCCACACATTTTAAGTTCCCTCAAGTTGTGTTGTTCAATAATGGCATTAAAAAGGAAACTCCATTTGTTGTATCCACCAGGTTTATTCTTTTCCTTCTCTTTTCTTAAAATGTTGAAATCTCCACCATACAGAGATGGACCATGACAAGATTTACAGAGCTGAGAAAACTCAATCAAGAATTTGTCTTTACCAGAATATTGGGCAGCTCCATAAATAAGCACTAAATTCCAAGTTTTTTTATCTGTTCTGTTTTCAACCTTCATATGAATGAATAATCCCCTCTGTTAGAATCCAACACCTCAAAACAGTCCAAGTTAACTCCTAGTAACAAACCACCAGACCTTCCAAGGGGGGCAATCCACTGCCAACAGAAGTGTCTGCCCCCACTCAGAGTTTGGAGAGTGCTGGGGAAAAATCCCCTTTCTTAGTCTCAATAATTCCCAAAAAATCCAAGCCCAAATTTTTTGTAACATCTAATAGATGTTTAGTTTTCTCAACACCTCCCATACCTCTAATGTTCCAAAACAGCCCTTTCATTTAAAACCCACCTTTTTTTAATTTTAGCCTTCCTATCCAGATGTTTTCTTGGATTGATCTTAGTCATACTAAGATTTCCACCCCTCCTTTTCTTAACCTTTAATACACTGTGTTGTGCTTCATCACTTTGGGGCAAAATTAGATTATGAATGTCCTCATCAGAACATTCTTCAGCAGAATCAATCTCTTCATAAAAATCTCTAATATCAGTATCACCACCCTCTACAATATTATCAGTTTCCATTTTTTCAGCTTGTTTATTCTGCTCAGAAAGGAACAAAGCAATTCTAGCCTGTTCCAGACTTTTAATTAACTCAATGTTTTGGTCAATTTGTTCAATAGAACAACCCAAAGATACCCCCAACACATTAGCCATATTAAGTAAAGAGATGTTGTCATCATCAACAAAGGAAGGTATAGGGTTACCTTTATCAACAAAAGCATTTTGTGCTTCCTTCCTAGAAGTAGCCAACTCTAGGACTGATTTGTCCTCCTTAACCTTCAAACGCTCACATCTCCTTCTCTCTTCATCATCTTTATCTTTGTCTTTATCAGACATTAATATTCCCACCCTAGCCGCAAAGTCAACCGATTCCTGAGAATCCACATATTCATCACTATCTGTTATGTGTAATTTTCCACCATCACCCTCAGAGAACTGTTCAGGATTATCCTCAACACCATCTTGAGAACTACCCATCTCCTTCCTTTCACTAGTGAGAGAATCATTGCAAAGCATAAGTTCATCATCAGGCAGAGGGGAAACAGCAGTTGCCAGGCAAGCTATCTCCTCCATTTGAAGTTTATCAGCCAAGTCCCCATCCGTTAACCCCTCAATAGTTGCGTCCATATTTTTATCCTGTTCTCCTTCCTCAGCAGCTGAAATGTTTCGGATGCCATCTGAAGATTTCATCAACTGTACATTTTTGGGACCATTGCCTTCTCCAATGTTTCTTTTCTTAGTAGGGCAGTCAACATCTTTCCCCATGCTAGTGCCACCCCCATCATCCAAAGATCTCTTACCCTTATCTTTGTTTTGAACCCATCCAACTTTAATCACTTCATCTAAAGTATAAGTGACTTCATACATCAGAAGTTTTGGAGTAGTCAGCATGAGAGTAAGAGGTAGTACAAAGGTATTCATCATCCCCACTTTTATCCTAATGATATCTTTGGATCTAGCAGTCTCCATGTCCACTTCCAAGACCACACCTAGGTTTGAGCCAACTTCACACAAGGAGAAAAATTCTTCATGGAATCTGGCAGACCACTCACCAAAACCCAAACTTCATGTAGTCTTCCAAAAGCCATAGCTTCCTGAGTCCAAGCCCTAACTTTAACTCTAACATTAGTGCCTTTTAAGGTGAACTCTTCAAAGTTAGAAATCTCTTCCAGCCTCAATTTATTGGGAAATCTAACTTGAAAGGTTTTATTCCCCATGTCCTTGGCCCTCCAGTGCCAGTTCCATTTAAATTGACTAGTGAAGCCTTCCTCCATCTGTCTTTCAGATAACACCTTCCCTTCTTCCACAGACACAAGCGCCAAGGGGTTCACATGTTCCTTGCTAGATATGTCCTTAGCATTTTGAATCAAGATGCACCCCAAGCTATTTTCACCACACCCAACAAACTTGGAAACAGGTTTAAGCTGTTTCTCCAAGAAACAGTCTGAAGTCCTATGGGAATGTTTGCCACAAATTTGACAATACAGCACAGCTTTGCAATCCTTTGGGATATGACCAGTACCCTTACATCTAGCACAGAATAAATTTTCTGGCCTAACAGCTCTATCACTAGTAACGCCAGTAGCACACACATCAACAGAGGAATCACATTGTACCTTCTGTTTGAGCTCCCCTGTATCAACCGCAACATTTGCAGCCTTATCCCAATTCGAAGTTGAAGCAGATCCAGAAGCATTCTTATCCACCATTGAACCACCCTCAACCGGTCCTTCCAGAACCACCTTCGGAGCCGATTCATCCGCCACCATCTTCCCCGCAGCCACATCGGCTTCATGAGGTGCAACCAGGCGTATAGGAGCCCGATCCCCCCTCCCTGGTCCTGCCCCTCCTCCCGCTCTCCATGTGTAACAGGACGGTGAGGGGGGCGAGGACGCCAGGTACGGTTACCCCAATCCGCCATCCCAACCGAGGACGCAACTTGTGCAAAGCTCCGAGAACCACACGGGGAAACCCTAGTAACCTCTCCTCCAATACCCAGCCGGGGCCAAGAACCCCCCCAATCTCCCGAATCTGGCGATCGAAGGTGGCTAAACCTAGCAGCGAGATGAGGAAGGGAGAAATCGGCACCACCGAGAAGGGGTCCGCCGCTAGGGTTAACCAATTGTGGGGGAAGTGCAAAGGATGCAGGTCGGGTCCAGGAAGAAGGCTTCCGAAACCCAGACTCCACGTCGATGGGCCGGAAAGAGGCCGAAGAGGAGCCCCCCCGCACCATCAAGCCCGATCCACCTACCTGAAGGACCGCAGCCCGACGCAAGAAAGGGAGAAGCTCACCCTGAAGGAAGGCCCAGAAACGCGATCCACCGGAGACCGGAGAATCGAGGCCGCGCCAACTGAATCCAACACGACAGAGTGTACGAGGAGGAGGAGGCGGCGGCGTCCGGCGGGCGCCGCGGCGAGCCCTCTCTCGCGAGATTCTAAGTCCAAGTTGGAAAGTTGGAAGCGAGAATACGTCACCAAATTTGTCTCTCATAATAAAAAAACTAAATCTATTTTTTTGGCGGTTACAAATTTATAGGCGTGGCAATGGATTATTGTGCTGTCGTGGAGTAGTGGTGAGGAAATAAGATCATTTGCAGTCACCTCTATGCACTGTCGGATTTCGATCCGATAAGTACCGGAGATGACTTCGTTGGTAGGCTCCGCACATTGTGGAAGCCATCTCGATACCTTCGGAAATCTCCGCACCGTTTGATCTGCATCGAATGATACGGATCGTGACTGTCCTCTGCAGTCGATTACAGAGGAGTCGTTCCTGGTAATGAGGGGTGAAAACCTTTTGCTGATGGCAGTACGCGATGAACAGCGTCGCGGAGAGTTGCGGGGAGCACGAGTGCTCCGTGCACGGTACGACTAGTGCAAGGCCGGCGGTCGATCGTACGGACCAGGTGGCCGTAACCGTCGTCGGGTTGGTAAAAATGTACTGACCTGGCCGCGTCTCTCCAAATGTCCTGATGGTTTGAACATTTACACGATCGGCAGCACATGCACAGCATGCGTGCCAGCTGCTGCTGCTGCCTGCGACCATTAGCCGTGCAGTGGCACAGCATGCTCAGGCCGCAGGCAGCTCCATTGCTGCAGCCTGCAGGTCGATATGATCCATCAACCTACCGCGGCAGGCAGCCGGCAGGCCACCGAGGAGATAGATCACTCGCGTCGTCGTCTCAGCCTGCCAGTGTAAGCACATGCTTTTCGGTGAGGCTTTTGGTAGTTGGTACAATCATTGTCGCGATCCAGTTCGCTACTAGCTAGCTCGACGCGCCGCCACTGTACAAATCAACCGAGGGGCCGTGTCGCCGCCGCCGTCGCCGTCGCCGCCGAGCGAGCACTGTGCGGGGAGGGCGTACGGCGACGCTGCCTGGCTCTGCCTACAAGCAAGCTAGGCTGCCTAGCTATCCCTGAATGCCATGAAACTGTATGCATGCATGCATGCATGTGTGATGCGTGCTGCAGCCGACAGACATGCATTTTCACGTTGCTCGTCCTGTTCTGACCATGGTAGATTCTGGAGGTCATTGCTGAGAGATGAGCTAGTTTCAAAAAGAAAGAAATCACGAGGCTGTTGATAGATGAACTCCGGATCGAGTCGGGATAGCTTCATTATTTGTTTCTTTTCTCTCATCTTTCTGCAGCAATGTTGGGGATAGCTCACATCCTTTTCTGTTTTCCCTCCAACCAGTACCTGCCGTGACCCGTGCATTTTACTTCGCAAGTTTGCTGATGCTGGTTTCAGTCTTAATACGTAGTAACCTGCACATGGTACAGTGAAATCTAATCTTGATCGTTCACAGAATCACCCAACATGATTACTTGACGGAAGATCAGTACACAAGCTAATCATCTGGGCTGCGACACTATGGCATCAGATTACATGTCCATTTACATGTTCGATAGCAACTGCCTGGACCTGTTCATTTTGGTAGCAGAGTCCAACTACAGGTGCTCCTCTTTGGCAGGATAGGTTCAAAGAAGCCATAAACTGCAGAGTAATCGAAATGTCACCCCAATTGCACATTGCAATGTGAATTTTAGATTAAGACCAACACTCCATCAGACTGTCGGACAAAATTCACTGGAGCTCCTGGAATAGAGCAGCCGTCCAGCTATGATGCTATATTGATACACAACATGCTCAATCAAACAGAAAAGGAATAATCAGCTGAAGTGGATCGAAAAAGAACTCAAGGTAAACACAGTGATCTAGGATGTACTCACAAGATTAAAATGGCTTCTATGGAACAACACCTCGTACAATGTAAGGATGGGACCTAGATGCATGAAGAGGACTGAAAGATAGCCTAGGTCAGATCATATCCAATGGAAGTGGATCAGGTTTGAGTTTCTGCAACACCTAGCAGCACCTAGATCACATCCCTACATGAACTGAGTTTCTGCGCCAAGATGGGCTACTCCATTCACTGACTTCATCCCCACAAAGGAATGAGCACATTTATCTATTATAGAATCAATCTAAGCCATCCATCTCATAAACAACCCACAAAAATTTCATCTACTCAGTGATCTCCCTGATGCAGTGATGTTACTCAACAAATTCATCCTAGTATGTATTCTCTTCACCGGTACCTCCATTGGGGGTTGTTAATCTCCAAAAGACGGCCGAGAGTTGCTAATGCATCATAAAATTTGCGGATTTTAAGATATCCCCTTATTGCAGAAACATCAGACTCCCTGAAGTCAGCCTTTTCTATGATTGCTTCAATGGCAGTAATGAGGTAATCGTCCATACCCAGGTTCAATAGACCTTCAACTAGCATACGGAAAGATGAAAACTCTGGTATGAAACCCTTATCCACCATCTCCAACATGAAATCAAAAGCTTCTTTAATAGGCCCTCCACCACGACAGAGCCCACGAAAAACAATCTTGTACGTTAAAGCATCAGGAGGCTCACCAACTTCTGTCATCTCCCGGAAAAGACTCAGGGAATCTCTGATATTATTCTGTCTGAAGAGAGACTGGATCACAGGATTGTAAGCTTTTGGACTAGCCCTCATCCCTTTTATCCGCATACCTCTGAGTAGCTTCAAAGCAACGTGTGTCCTACCAGCCTTGCAAAGACCGTTAATCAAGGTACCATATGTAACAGCATCAACTTCAAATCCATTTGCAGTCATAGTTTGTAAAATGTCAGCAGCTTTCTTGATGTTACCTTGTTTGCAATAGTGAGTTAGAATAGAATTGTAAGTGATATTATTAGGTTGCAGCCCTTCAGTTATCATTTGATCAATAAGCTCAGTAGCATCATCAATCCTTTTGTCCTTGCACAAGCCATCAATAAGAGTGTTGAATGTGATCGCATTCCTCGAAATGCCTTGCAGATCCATTTGATCGAATACATCTTCTGCTTCTTCTATTCTCATTTTCTTGCACAACCCATCGATTATAGTGTTATATGTAACGGTACTTCGAGGACAACCACTACATTCCATCTCTTTTAATAGATCCAAGGCTTTACCAAACTTCCCAAGTGAGCAAAGGTTATCAATCAAAGTATTGTACGTAACTTCATCTGGGGTGCATCCACTGCTCTTCATCTCTTCGAATAATCGAACTGCAAGATGAGGATCTCCTACTTTGCAGAGCGCATTAATCAAAATATTGAAAGTATAAACATCTGGAGAGAGTCCCTTCATTGTCACCTCACGTGCAAGGTCCAAAGCTTCCTCAAGTCGATTCCCCGTGCACAAGGCAACAATGAGAGTATTGAATGTGGCAATGTCAGGCAAACAGCCCCTATCGACCATCTGATTCAAAATTCCTTTAGCCTCTTCGAGTTCTCCATTTTTACAAAGGCAATTCACAACAATATTGTAGGTGAAAACATCTGGATCATGGCCCTCCTGGACCATCACATCCATGACTTTGAGAGCATGGCTAACATGTCCATTTTGGCAGAGACCATTAACAAAAGTGTTATATGTGACCTGGTCAGGTTCAAAACCATCGGTGATCTCTTGCTGTATATAGGCAAGAGCATCTTCCACTCTTCCCAGCTTGCAGTACCCATTAATCAAAACATTAACGGTTACCCTTGTCGGTAAGCACCCCAATTCCAACATTCTGGCCTTCACCCTCAGTGCAGCCTCAATGCTCCCCTCCTCAACAAATCCTTGCATCAACGTGGTAAATGTTGTCTCATCAGGCACCACGCCTGTTGTAGACATCTCCTCAAGCATGAGAACAGCAGTCCTGACCTGATGTGCTCGGCACAATGCCTTTATCAGTGTGTTGAAAGTGACAACATCAGGTTTGATCTCCCGAGCACCCATCTCTGAATACACTGACTCGAGGAGTTTGATCTTGCTCCCCTCCACAAGAACATTGAGGAGGTGATTGTACACCACAGTGTCTGCTTGAATGCCAAACAAGGGATCAAGTTGATTCAGAACCAAGTCGACGGCATCATCGAACAGCTGCTGCCGGCCATAGCTCTCCAGGAAGGAGTGCACCACACCCACTCTAACCTGGTGCCCTTCCCGCCGCATCTCGGCGACAAGCACCTTCATGAGGTCGAGCGCGCCGGCATGCGCAGCCCCGAGCTTGCGGATGATCTCCTCGTAGACCTCGCAGCTGGGCGCGAAGTCTCCCCGCGCGAGCGCCGAGTTGAGCATCCGGAGCGCCGCGCCGGGGTCCGGCTGCTCGCGCAGAGCGGTGAGGAGCTGCTCCCCGTTGGCCGCCCGGAGAGGGGCAGGCGGGGCGCGGCGCCACCTAACCCGCAGCGGCGGAGGAGGTCCTCCTCCTCCTACATGGAAGCACGGGCACTGCGGCGGCGCCCGAGGCACCGAGAAGACGCGGGGCATGGGGATTCAAGCTGGAAAAAAAAAACAGAATTTATCACCCATCCAAATTTCACCAACGCCGCGCCGGCCGCCGGACTGCTGAAGTGGCGAGAGTGTAAGTACATATGACTGAGTGAATACCTTGGATTGGAAGTCGCCGGTGTCCAAGACGGAGGAAGCGGCGACGAGAGCCGCGGCCGGCCGGCGTTGATGGTGTTATCCAGACAGGCTACCGGATTTCGCAGCAGAACTGGTAGCATACGGACGGATAATGGGTTATCGGGCGGATAACGGTAACGGGTAGCATATTTGTTTTTACCATTGTAGTATGAAAATAATGATTACTACTGCCTTCATTTAGAGCCTCCATTATACTTATTATTTTTAATTTATCATTTATAGTTAAATTGCTTGCTATTTTACTACTTATTCTAATGTATTTGTTAAATATGACTTCCTATTTGAATATAGCTATATTTTATCAATATATATAGAAACAAAAAATAAAAACAATTAAAAAACACTCAATGGAACAACAAGTTTGGTTGGTTTGGTAGATGTAGCAAGTATGGAGAAAAGAATATATAGTCATCTAAAATAACAAGTCAAGTAACAAGTACAATGGAGACGCTAGTTTTAAGATTCATCCACACTACTAGTCTACGATACAACATTTATTTCCTAAGGGCATAATACTTTAATGCTTTAAATTAATCTATATTATTGATTTTAGTTAAGATTAAAATAAATTAAAATTTAAAATATTTAGTGACCAACAGATAATTAGAAAATGTGGTGTAAAAAATTAAAGATTTGCGCAAAAAATTAGAAAGTTTGTATAGAAAATTAATGGTGATGAAGAAGAGAAAGCTACCGCAGTGTGTTATTTAGGGTGTGTTTGGTTGAGCTGTGGCTGTGGGAAAAAGCTGATGTGGGCTGTGAAAAAGCTGCTGTGGGAAGTCAGCTGTGAGAAAGTTCAAACTCGTTTGGCTGAAACGGCTGTGAACAAGTTGCTTTGAGCTGTGAGCTGTGTAAAAATTTAATTTATGAAATTTTGTATGGGTGTATGAAATTTGAAATGTCAATTTATAAAATTTTGTATGGTTGTATGAAAATTTGAAATGTCAATTTATGAAATTTTATATGCTTGTATCAAATTTTAAATGTTAATTTATGAAATTTTGTATGGTATGAAATTTGAAATGTCAATTTATGAAATTTTGTATGGTTGTGTGAAATTTGAAATGTCAATTTATGAAATTTTGTATGGTTGTATGAAATTGAAATGTCAATTTATGAAATTTTGTATGGTTGTATGAAATTTGAAATGTCAATTTATAGAATTTTGTATGGTTGTATGAAATTTTGTATGGTTGCGAAGCCAAAAGCCAAAAGTCACAGAAAGCAGATCTGGAGGAGCTTTCACATTTACACTATACCAAAAGCTGCTTTTACTAAAAGCCGCTGGGTAGAAATATACCCTTTGGTTTGACTTTTGGCTTCCAGGAAGCAAAAGCTGCTTCCGGAAGCCAAACCAAAGGGACCCTTATGGTTGCATCCACCGTGCACTAATCGGGACTACGATTAGATAATATCTTGGATGCTTGTATTATACCAGCATCTCTGTAGCTGTTCGTGCAGTGTACCATGCTGGATGAGTTGAGCAATGAGCACCAAGGAAAGGTTTATATTTGCAAAACGAGTTTCGAGTCAACCCTTGGTTTGCTGATCTGTACCGCTGACTTTGCAAACAAAATGATCCATCATATTACACACTTGTTACGAGGAGAAAAGCATTAGATCAGCAGCCAGGCAATACAAAACTTGCAAAGTTTCAGCATTGGGACACCTGACGGAATTTTCAGCCGGTGGAAAAGATGCAGTAAGCCTTCGACTCTCTTTCGCAAATATCACAATGTTTATCAACACGCTGCAATGCTAGCCCACCTCAAGAATGTCGGTTTATGTAAAGATAATTACATTGCTGAAAAATGGCTACGAGCAACGACAGTGAAACAGTAGCTAGACAGCATGCTCTCTATAGGACCTGATACAACATCTGAATTACCTGACATGCACATGCTTCCCTTACTCACTGAGTAGTTACACTCTTTGCCAGATTCCTAGGTTGATCAACGTCGAATCCTCGAAGAACTGTGAGATGGTACGCGAGCAACTGAAACAAGGAGTAACAAAACACTCCTCAGCAAATGAAACAGTGCAGATAGAAGTTCTGGAATCTGATGAAGCTGAACAGTTCGAAGCACGGACAAACCTGTAATGGAATTATGTTAATCACAGGTTGGAGACAGTCAGCAACCTCTGGAACTTTAATAACCCTGCAAGATCCACTGGGGCAAACTGCAGATGTGTCTCCCTCTGAGCACATCACTATCAGACGCCCCTTGCGAGAAAGGAGCTGCTGAATCACTGACTGCTGCTTGCTGCAAGAGGTGAAATGGTTTACAGTAGATCCTTGGGAAACGGAAAATGGTAGAGCAGCTAGTGCTCTCTCCAAAGCACTTACCTGAAGCATGCATCGCGCGTTGCAATGACGATGATCGGAAGGTTTTCATCCACTAGTGCAAGTGGCCCATGCTTCATTTCACCAGCAAGCATGCCTTCACTGTGCATCAGTGCAACCTCCTTAACTTTAAGAGCACCCTCTAAGGCAGTGGCATAGTTATAACCTCTTCCAAACACAAGGAGCGACTCTGAATCGATCAAGGAAGAGGCGAGTTCCTTCATCTCAGCATCGAGTTTTAGAACTTCGCTAGCCTTGCCTGTGTAGTAAAATAGACGCATTTGAAAACATCATTCTAAAGCAACATTTTTGCTAGACTACATAATGCATTGCCAATCCAATGCAACATACTTGGAAGACTGGAAAGACCACTGATGATAACATTGCGTCTAGCTTGGGTGGATATTTGATCAGATCCAACAGCCAAGGCCAACATTGCCATGGCTACTATTTGACTTGTATATGCCTGTAGGATTGGAAGATACTGTTATGAATCAAGATGGACAAAAAAGGTTTGTGACATGAGAATGTACTGAATTTTACCTTGGTGCTGGCAACACCAATCTCACAACCTGCATTGATATGAACTCCGCAATGTGTTTTCCTTGACAGTGTGCTTCCTACAGTATTTGTTATGCCAACACAAAGTGCTCCATTTTCTAATGCATAATCAAGAGCAAATAGGGTATCTGCTGTCTCCCCTGACTGGCTAACAAAAACTGCAGTATCTTCCCTGTAGATGGGACCTTGTCTGTCCAGCAAGTCACTTGCAACCTCCATAGCCACAGGAATACCTATTGTCCAAACATGCAAGAAAGAAAGACTAATATGTTAGAAAACAGAGAGCTAAATGCATATTGCTACTGATGCTGATGTCTAAAATTTCTGCATAATGAATCAGGACAATGAAGTCAAATTAATCGAATTGGCATACCAGTTAGTTCTTCCACAAAAGGTCTTGCAGCCAAGGCAGCATTGTAACTTGTACCACAGCCAATGAAAACTACCCTTCTACTGCGCCTAATAGTTTTGAGGTATTCCTTTAATCCTCCTAAAAGAACTCCACTATCCTTTAGTCTACCCCTCATAGTTGTTGTTAATGAATGTGGCTGTTCATGGATTTCCTTTTGCATGAAGTGGTCATAACTTCCTTTCTTTATTTGCTCAACTTCCATCTCAAGAACAGACAATGCTCGTTGCACAGATGCTGGCTTTTCTTTGTCATGGTCAAACTTAAGGATAGACACACTGCCATCCTGCAATGACCAAATAGTTAGAACTTGTAAGAGGCATCAAGTGGCATCAAGTGTAAGGACTAAGGACTGCCGAAGAAACAAAAGAACTTTCACATGTGGCATGTCTGCATGTCACCATATTATTCAATCAATGAAAAGGCAGCAACAGATAAAAAAATATAAACAGCAAATTGGGTGGCAAGGATGGACCTGATGAAAATTAACTAATGTTATGTCTGGAAAAGAGGATTGTCCACAAACCATACTATTAAAAGTGAAATTATTTTTCAAAGATAAAGGGAAAATAAACAGGAAATTAACAGAGGAAGACGAAGAGTACCTTAATATGAACTATTTCATTATCTTCAATGACCAAATAGTTCTTGGTATGCTCTACAATAGCACATAAATCACTGGAGAAGAATAATTCTTTGGGCTTCCCATTTGCTGTCAGGGCTTTAACATCATGAAATAGTTTCCCACTGTTTTGACCACTTAATTCCTGAGAAGACAGAGACAGTCACAAACAACAAAATGAGTTCCAGCGCAATGGAATAGGAACTAGTATCTATATGATTGTGGCAAAATGATTACATAAAAATATATTGTGAGTTGTGACCAAACTAACTTCACCATAAAACAAAATTATGTAAGATCAACCTTCAAGCAATCAACTGCATAGTGTATCAGGTTTGCATTGTATGGCATAAAACATGTGGCAGTTACCAGAGTCAGTAGCTGATTGTTACTATATCATGTATTTGAGTGTGGACCTTATGACAAATGGCGCTATTTTTTTCCATAAGGCATGTTTGAAGCATATGGAATCATGGAAATAAGAATGGTGCCAGAGACAACAGAGTGTAAGCTAACCTTAGATGTTAGGGTTAGTTGTATTATTACATAATAAACAATGTGGTTAACTTGAACAGCAAAAGATGTAGCTCGGCATAACATATATAACTCTTACACAAAATTAGATCACTGGTTTAGTATGCCTGCTTATAACCATCCCATAAAACAAATAGACATGCACTTACATTGACACCGAGTATCAGTATACTGCCTTGTTTGCATGCAACCAGCTCATTGGGATAGTGTGGACTTTTAAATATAAGAGCATAGGCTCCTTCAAGTTGCCTCATGACTTCCATAACAACTTGACTAAATGTCACGTCACCTGACAAAATAATTAAAATTTTCTTAAATTGTACTACTACAGTAAGAACATATGGAGACTCTAGTTAAAATTTTTATTCTATAATGCCATCATCAGTAGGAATTCACCTGTCGTGTTAAAAGTAATGTATTTCCTAAGAAGTTTACAGGTCACTAGTAAAAAGTTCTGAGCACAAATAGCACAACAGATGTGTTTTGCCTAATTTGGTCCTTAGGTAGCAAATAGTATTATAATGCTTGCTACAAAGAAATAACATAATAGAAACTACAAAACATAAGGTTCAGGTAAAGAACAAGCGGCATATTTTGTATGTTATCAGCTTTTTTTGACAACAATATCACATCTTAAATAATATGCATACCTTCTTCATCATGCAACTTATCAAAAACGAACTTTGCCAACTTAGGGATGACTTCTGTGTCAGTATCAGACTCAAAGGTGAACCCATGCCGAATTAGTGTCTCTTTCAGAACCTGGGCAGATACATCAGAAAGACCAAGTTATTATAGAAAATCTCTGATTATGTTGTTATCATATGGTACCACATTAATTTGAGATGGTATCATGAGGTTGCCCAAAATCATGAATCAAGTTTTAGACAGATGAGTTCTGAAACTTATTGTCTTGTGAAATTAGAAATATATGAATTCTGTATATTGTCTTTTGCCACTTCTATAAAGATTTTTTTTTGCCTTGTGATGAAACAATCCTGCAAAATGAGGTAGCACTTATTGATATTTCAGTTGCTAGAAAATCTATTGTAATCCATCCTTTCTCCGGTACAAGCATATGAGCTTTGAACTAAATTATACTAAACAGCGTATTTTCTAATAATAACAGCTATGAAGATATGGAGGTTGGAGACAGCCCATGTGGAGGCTTAGAACATAACATGATGTCCACTAGCAGAAATCCAGCATAGTTGCAATAATGCATGTGCATTCCCCAGCTGTAAATGTAATGAGGCACAAATAATACAAAAGAATTCTAATGCACTATCAGAAGAACAAGGTAAACAAAAACCTCGTAGTTTGTGATGATGCCATTGTGGACGACCAAGAACTCATCGCCAGGACCAGAAGATTGGGGGTGGCTGTTCCTTGGCGCAGGCACACCGTGCGTGGCCCACCTGGTGTGGGCAATTGCAGCATGCACATTAAAGGCGGTGTCCAGGTTCACATCCTTCTCATCAACCTCTGAAAAATAGACGAATATTCACCATGACGGAAGATATATAGAGTAAGTTTTAGCTTACATGCTTAAATTTCAGAAGCATATATACCAAGAGAAGTACCAAAATTGCAACGGGAACTTGTACACAGTATAAATCATTAGGAAAAATAAAGGGAAGGAACTCCAACTCTCAAACTCGAAAAGATTTAGATTTGATCTGAATTAGTCAAATTCTGCCTTTTCCTGAGGAGATCCTGAATTTTGGGAGCTATGCTATGCCAATCTTAAAAGATACCCGAAATGCGATTAGATGAATTTTCCTCCCCGAGGATATCAATTATCAAATCCAAAATTGCTAATCCCGGTCAAAATCCAAGCTTTTACCAAGTGAGACACAACCTAACTATACCAGTATACCACGGAACACATACAAATCGAGCCTTTCCGCCATAAACCATCTTAATCAGCATAATCAGGAGCGAAAAGCACTAACCGGAGTAGACGGATCGCACGAGGCACTCGATCTTCCCCTCCTGGCGGAACACTAGCGGCGGCGACCCGGCGTACACCGGAGCCGCCGCGGGAGAGGGCAGGTCGGCGTCGATGGAGATGCCGGAGGAGTCGTAGCCGCGGTACTCGAGGCGGCGGAGGCCATTGAAGAGCACCTCGAGGATGTATCGGCGCTCCCGCGACACATTGTAGTTGAGGTACGCAAAGATCCCGCACATCCTGCCCGCCGGCGGCGCCTTCTAGAAGCTTCCCGAAGGCTTGAGGGATGCGGTTACTTACGGCGGCGGGGGGGGGGAGTCGCCGGCCGGTCGAAGTGGAGGTAGCGCAAAAGGCCGCGTATTTTCGATCGGTGGGGGCGTCGACTACGTTTTATACTGATCTGTGTAGCTTCGCTGTCGATTATGTTCCAGATTTGTACTCGCGTGAATCAAAACAGGTTGAAACTTAAAAGTAAATGTAGATAAATTGATTGTTCGCGAGGCATGAAACCCGGCGACGTCAAAGTAGAAGAACCCAAGTCAGAGTCGCGTATCATGTCATGCAATTGCAATCGGGTCAGCGAACAGCAGCCTCTGCTCCTTTTTTTTTTCTTCATTCCGATATTGACTCGTTCTTCGTCCGATCCTTCCGTCTGTATCTCCTACCAGTTTCCACGAATTTCTCTAACGACACGCACTTCACCTGCGAGATTAAAAAGGAAAATTTGATAGTGTACCCAGATAAAATTACTATTCAAACAATAAAATAGATATGGCTGGATTGACGTTGCTCCAAGCTCAGCCTTCCAATCAGCATCAATCAACCCATGATGTTGTTATCTTTTATTTATTACGATTTATAAAATAAGAGCTTTTATTCATGAGCAGGCTAACATTTCTTTAATATGATAAATTGATAATTAGATCGACAACCCTGGATAGCAAGATACCTGTGATTCAATCACATGGAAGTTCGATTTAGAAGGTACCTACTCATCTGCTTTGACTTTTGCAATGTTCTTTTTGGGCGGCACACAATCTATTTGCCCCAAATTATTATGGAAATCAAGAGTTTCCAAGTAAATGCATGTTCTTTATATTTTTGGTCCTCTGCAGAAGCTGACTTATGGTCGATAACCATGTGAGCAGTGTCCCCTCTGCACAGTATTATCAGAGACATGTCATTATCTTTTTTTTTTCTTGCTCATTCGCCTGTTAAGTATGGAATTTGGTTTCTCAACGCCGATAACCAAGCAAGGAACTCATTAACCAAACAAGGAACTCAGTAAATCTAGCAAACTGCCAGTATAGTTATCATAAGAGAATACCAATATCTTTGTTGGATCTAATTATCTATCAATTCTTATTTGTTGGATCGTATGGAAGGAACATAATATCAATATCTTTGCTGGTGTTAGTCGCACACCAATGAAGATCTCTTGGTCCATCTTAGAGGATTTGTGGTCATGGAAACCAACGGGTCTCGTAGGTACATCTTTTTGTGAAGCAATAAGATATATATTTTTTAAAATAAGTTATATGGATCCGATCTTATTTAAAGGTCATGGATGTTTTGGTATTACTTTCGTCCGAACACTTTAAAGTTAGAATTCTAACGAGATTTGATACGACGAAATTATACTTATTTACAGCGTTGTTGATCTTGCCAACTACGGAGCAGTTAATTTGATGTGGTAGCATATTTTTCCGTTGGGTTCAGTGTGTACCTCAACGGCAATACTTGTTGTCTAACTTTTGTATTCTTCTATTAATTTTAATAAAATTTGACTGGTATTTTGGTGAAAAAAAACAGTAGCTTGTGATGATGAAGTATACAATTGGTCAGCATTCATTTTCATTTACATTCTGAAGTTGTTTGGTTTCCTTGCTTGCAGTTGCAGAGCCTCAGACCAGCAAAATCTACACAGTTTTCATAGGATGGTGCATGAGGATGAGGAGCCACAGCAGCCGGAGCTCCGGTGGGATCGATTCGACCGATGACCTCCACTGCCGTGATCCTGCATCATATTCTGTCGCCGCCTGCATAAATCATATTTGATATTTTCAGCTCAGGTTGTTCATCAGATGAATGCAATGCGTTGTCTGCATGGGAAGAAATTAAATGAGGAATCGAGGAGTGGAATGGTGATGGAGGAGAAGAAAGATGCTCACTTGGCCATCATGACCTTGACGAACTCGTTGTAGTTGATCTGGCCGTCGCCGTCGCCGTCGGCCTCGTGGAGCATCTCGGCGAGCTCCTCGTCGGAGAGCTTGTCGCCGAGGTTGGTCATGACGCTGCGGAGCTCGTCGGGGGTGATGAAGCCGTTCTGGTCCTTGTCGAAGACGCGGAAGGCGTCGCGGAGGTCGTCCTCGGCTTCGGTGTCGCGCATCTTGCGGGCGAGGAGGCTGATGAACTCGGTGAAGTCGATGCTGCCGCTGCCGTCGGCGTCCACCTCCGCCACCATCTCCTGCAGCTCCGCCTCCGTCGGATCCTGCCCCAGCGACCGCATCACCGTGCCCAGCTCCTTGGTCGTGATCGTCCCTGCAGATCCCACCCACCAACCACCCATCAATCCATCAATTCACATTCATGCAATGCAACTGCTCTACCATTTGATCAAATCGTCCGCAATTGCACCGCATCGCATACCGTCTCCATCTTTGTCGAACAGGCTGAACGCCTCCCGGAACTCGGCGATCTGCTCCTTGGACAGCTCGTCCATCCCCCTTACCCCTCCCCCCTGATCGATGGAGACGACGGACGAGACGATTCAGCTTGCCGCCGTGTTGCTAATCTTTTTTTAATTTTATTTTCCCCTGCTTTCTAATCTCTCCCGCCTTGTTCTTGCACTTGGCTATAAAAAGGATGGTGTTGCCTATAAAAAGGAGGAGATATATGTTGGCTACACACACACAGACTTGTGCAAAGTTGCTCTTGTAAATCAATCCTACCAAAATTCAGTCAATTTCATAGCCAATCAATCAATACCACTCAAATGGTTTTCATTTTGCTCTTTAACAGTTGAAATATATCTGAACTACATCATGAAGTAGTCCGCATAAACAGCATCTTTAAATTTGAGGCACATTTCGGCCACCACTGGATGATCCGGAATCAGATTGAGCCCGGGACAGCAATCTCTTCTGTAGCGAGGGCTCTGTGGCTACGCCAAGATGGGCTGGGCCGTTCTAACCTCTGAAAAACTGGCTGAATTCAGAAACAAAAAACAAGCATATATTTACTAGTTTCCACAAGATATTTTTATCCACATGTGTTTGTCGGGGAAAATAACCTGATATACGACGAGTGGTTTCGTGAAGCCCGAGTAGAAGAGGGGTCATCAAATACAGTATCGAAGACAACCAGTCAATGTTAATTAGCATGTTAGCAGTCGGTAGTTCAAGAGTTTCCAAGTTCAGCACTCGGGAGTACTTCTCGATTGCGGGCAGTCGTATGGTCGCCATGAAGATTCAGTTCATCCCTTTTAAACTCCATAATTGTATGGTTAATATAGTCGTTATCGCCTCGAGTCATTAACCATAATATGCCCGTTATTCACATAATTGGTCACATTATGGGGTGTCATAATCACCATTTGTAACCCCCGAGATAATTTCTCAAATAGGACCAATAATTCACCATTTGTAGCTCTCAATCTCTCTCATATAAAGGGATTGGGAGAGCCTATCAAAGACAGACCATCTCACATGGATAGAGTCATCTGATGTCTTTCCATACGCACTTTTTCATATTCTCAAAAGAAAGCTTTTTCTATCCATCATACACACACATGAATAGGATTATTATCTTCCAGAAAGTCTAAACCTGTCTAAAAATCTCCTGTCTTTGTCTTATTATTCTTAGATATAAACATTAGATCATCACACGGAGCCCCTTTTCTACCTACAAAAATCCCTCCACGGACATACCGTAGGGTATTATTGTTCCCACGCAACGACAGCGCGTTTAGCAAGCCGGACAGACACAGCCTCGATCAACTAACTTAACGTCCAACTCGAACGTTTCCACCTAATAATGATAAGTTAAGTACCAATCAAGTAGTATTTATCTCTTCAGAAAGTTAAGTGCCAACTGATTAATTAATGATGAGCAGGAGGTGTCAGAAAATACAAACTAAAAATAAACGGAAAGGAATTAATCAGTTGGCAGGGTGACATATGTACACTGCACACTTTGACCACTGTAACATACAGGCTAACAGCAAAGGAATGGCAAGTGTTCTGAAGAAAGAATAGCAGGAAATGACTGACTTATCATTGAAGCAAATGAAAAGGAGAGGAGGAAAAGTTGTTTTGCTTTAGCTCTCTCACACACACTGTGTCACTGTGTGTGTGTTCCTAGTGAGACAACCTAGCTAGCCTTTTTCTTTTCTCCCTCTTTCGATCTGTTCTTTTGCAGTGCAAGGGCCCTTTGCTACTGTTGCTAGGGTTCTCTTTCACCCTGAGATCGATGCCACCTCTCTATCCATCTATCTCTCCATCTTTTCCCTGTCTCTTTTTGTTTCATTAATTAATCTGTCTCTGACGTGTTGTTGAGGTGATCCACCAGGCCACCACTATGGTATGGTGGCTCTCGGCTAAAAATTAAAGGAGCTCATCAACGTAACTAAAAGGCAAGGAAGCAAGTAAGATCTCCTTGCCTGCTTGCTCCATATATATTCAGAGTTGATTTCAGTCTTTGATTATTTTTTTTTTGAGAAAAGGCATAACCGCAGCTACGCCCCGCTTTATTAGAAAGCGACCCAACACCGACTGGGAACACCAGTTTTGCGATACATAACCACAACCCCACACATCAGAACACTCTGCACCTGCAGATGGACGCCAACTGAAAGAGTTTTAAACCTGATTACAAGGGCTCAAAAAACAGCACCACACCACCCCAGATCACCGAACAACAACCCCACAGAAAACCCCCTCAGAACCCTTCACATCCAAACAGCAAAACACACACAAGCAGTGAACATCCATCTCCCCTCGCGCACCCAGACAGGAGGAGACCTCAGCATTTCTTCACGCGTTTCCCACTATCTCGCCCCCCGACAGCCGCCTGATTTGAGCAAGGAGCAACCCATCTATACTTGCCATTTCCTCCGCCAAGCAGGATGGGCGAGGATCTTCCACTGCGAAATACAGCAAGACAGACGAAAAGGAACCGTCAAAACGTTAGCTGATAATACATCATTAAAAACAAAATCATTCCGCATGAGCCATAAAGACCAACAACAAGCCGCCACGACGCTTAACCTAGCCAACTTCTTCTGGTAGTGAGATTGCCCCCCAGCCAACCCAATACGTCATGGATACTCCTGGGATAAGAATCCCACGAAAGCGCGTCGCGCGCAAAGCACCACACAAACTGAGAAATAGCACATTGAAACATGAGATGATCAACCGACTCCAACTGATTGCAGAATCTGCAATTAGGACTGCCCCCCCAACCCCTTTTACATAATTGCTCTGCAACTTGAATTCGATCTTTCAGCACCAGCCACAAAAAACATTTCACTTTCAGCGGTGCACAGCATTTCCAAACATAATTCACGTCACCCTGAGTGACCCCCCGAAAGGAGACCCAGTGATAAAAAGACCTAGCCGAGTAACCATTTTTATCTAACGCCCAAGCCACTTTATCAGTACCACCTCCGGAAGGAAACCCCTCACACCGCCTCTTTAAAGCCTCCCACAAATTAAATTCCAATTGACTTAGCGACCTCCTAAACTGCACATCCCACCCTGCCGAGAGAACATCCGCTACACTGATATCAGGGAAAAGGCAAATCTCATACAACCGAAAGTACAGAATCTTAAGAGGAAGATCATCTATCCACGCATCTGCCCAAAACCTAGTCACAACCCCATCCCCAACCAAGAAAGTACAATGTCTTCTGAACCAAGGACTAAACTTCACTACCTTCGACCAAAAATAGGAACAGTTGACGTTATTACGGAAAAACAAACCCCCCCCCACCCCATACTTCCTCCTCAGCAGCTCTAAACACATGCCATCGCCCCCCCTACTAATTTGTAAAACCATTTGCCCAGCAAAGAAATGTTCATCAATCTTGAATCCTGAAACCCATCCCCCCTGATCCTTAGGCAGGCACAACGCGCCCCAATTGATCATATGATACTTTTTCTTATTGCCCAGGCCTTCCCAGAAAAACCTGCTCCGGATCTGATCCAGTCTCCGGTGAATGGAATCTGGAAGCAGAAAAACACCCATGCTGTAAAGGGGAGTACTACTAAGGCAAGCATTAATCAGCGTCATCCTACCCCCATACGATAAGTACCCGCACTTCCAAGACGCAAGGCGGTTCTCCACTTTGTGAACTATCCCCTCAAAATCAGTACGCGAAGGCTTTGAGTGAGAGATAGGCAGACCCAAGTACGTGATAGGCATTACCCCCAGTTTGCAATTGAAGAAGTCGGCCACCTGTTGAGCTTCTACCCCACTCACCCCTAGAACAAACACCCTCACTTTTCATATAATTGATACGCATGCCGGACATTTCCTCGAAACAATATAGAAGGAACTTAACCGTGATAAAGTTTTGCATAGAGAAACCCAATAACAAAATGGTATCATCTGCGTATTGGAGATGGGTGATACCTCCTGAATCAAATCTGGGACCAGACCAGACAGATGACCACCCTCTTTAGCCCGAGTCAACAATTCTGATAAAGCATCCCCAACCAAATTAACAGGAGAGGGAAAGAGGATCCCCTTGCCTTACACCCTTATATGTTCTGAAATACCCACCTACCTCCCCATTAATGTTAATCGCAACCCTACCTCCAGACACTACTTGATTAATCCAAGATACCCATTTGCTATGAAACCCTTTTTTCTTCAAGACCTCCAACAGAAAATTCCAGTTAACCCTATCATAGGCCTTCTCAAAATCTAACTTGAGAACAACCCCCGAATGTTTCTGACGATGCACCTCGTGGAGAACTTCATGAAGAACAACCACCCCATCTAAAATATTCCTCCCTGGAATGAAAGCCGTTTGGCAGGAATCAATCACTTTATCCACCACCTTATTAAGCCTAAGCGCCAAGACCCTCGTGATAATTTGAAACACACGTTTAACAAACAAATGGGCCTAAACTGTTTTATCGAACAAGCATCCTGAATTTTAGGTAACAGGACAATCTCCCCGAAATTGAGACGTCTCAGGTCCAGCTCATTAATATAAAGAGCATCCAACATTTCCTTGAATAAGCCTCTAAAATAGCCCCAAAAGGTCCGGAAAAAGCTCACCGAAAAAACCATCGGGTCCCGGCGCAGTGTTCCTCCTCATCCCATTGAAAGCCCCATCCAACTCCTCAACGGAGAACCCTTTGATGAGGCCCCTATTATCAGCGACCGAGACCCTCCTTCTGTTACGCCAACAGTCCTCAGTAAGATGGATGTGCCCCCTGGTTCAGACCCAAACAACGATTTATAAAAACTATAGATATGGTGAGACAGCTCCTCTTTTCCCTGAAAGACCACACCGTCATCCTCTAGCATCACAATAGAGGACTTCTTCTTCCTGCTACATGCAACTCTGTGGAAATAGCTAGTATTAGCGTCCCCAAAAGTAAGCCACTGCTGGCCGCTCCTTCTATGCCAATAATCAGCCTCCTGCTGATAAATAGCACACATTTGCCGCTCCAAAGAGTACCGTTCAGCCCAGCTGTCAGCGGACAGATTTTGGGCATCAGCCAGACTCTCCAGCTCCTTAATCCTATTTTCAAGAAACTCCCGCTCCTTCCTCTGACCCGCTCTATGATTAACCCCCCAACCACGCAAACGCCTTCTCAGGACCTGCCCAAGTCTCTTCCAAAAGTCCAGGATCCTGTCACTACCTCTACTAGGCCAATGCTCCTGCACCCAAGAAACAAACCCTCTTGTTCTAGCCAAGCATTATTGAATTTAAAAACCGGGATAGTAGTCGAAATCACCCTATCCAGATCCAAACTCAACGGACTATGGTCAGAGCCCACCCTGGGCAGAGTGACCACCATCGCCATGCGAAAAAAATCCTGCCAAGATTTGGACGCAAGGACTCGGTCCAAGACCTCCCTCGTCGGATCAGCTTGATTGTTAGACCAGGTAAATTTCCCCCCAACCCGAACCAGCTCTTCTAACGCATGATCATGAATGAACTCGTTAAAAGCTACCACCCAACGCCAGTGAATAGTCCCCTTTGATTTCTCCTCTGGAGATCTGATCAAGTTGAAATCACCTCCTACCACGTAAGGATTCGTCTGGGACGAACATTTCGATTTGAGCTCAGAAAGGAACCCGGTTTACTATCTGCATTCACCGGACCGTACACATTAATCAAATCCCAAACCTTACCATCAGTTTTCCCCTCTAAAGTTACACTAATAAAGTGGGCACCTTGGTCAACGTCCAAAACTCGGAACACGTCCAGATTAATCCCAATCAACATCCCCCCCGAATGGCCCGAAGAAGGCTTAGTAAGCCAAAAGAAATCACGCTTATAACAAAAACCATCTAACTCTCTAGAAGTGAAGTTCACCCTCAAGGTTTCTTGAAGACAGACCAAATCAAATTTGAATCTGAAAATCAAGTCCATAAGTTGAAGTTTCCGCCCTCTATTACCCAAACCTCTAACATTCCAAAATAGCGCTTTCATCGAAAACCTCCAGACGTGCTGCATTTACGCTCTCCTCCACCCCAGAAACCACACTTCCCCCCTCCACACCCGCCACCCCCCTCTTCCTCTACAACCCCTCCCCCCCCCACACCCCCCCTAGTAGATTCACATTGGATAGAGTAGATCAAAGCTTGGGCCCTCTCCCGCGCCTTAATCAGCTCAATCTGCTCCACACACTCCTCTCTGGACACCCCCAGCTTAACCCCCGAGACAGATGCAATTGACATCAAATGATCTACATCAACTGATTGTAAAACAGTGAATCGAGACACACCTGAAGTATCATTTTTACTCCCAGCCCTGATCTGAGCTTTAACAGCAATTGGAACCCCATCACGTCTGATCCGAGAACTCTGTCTCACCGCCACAAAAGGACCCTTTTTCACCCTGGTTTCACCGTCTTCCTCCTAGCAGGCACCTGAAATCCCTCTACCAGAGATACGTCTTCGCACCCCTCCCCTTCTCGAGCATTCAAGATTGAGTCGCAATCCGAACCGACCAGCCCCACTTGCCCGATCATAGCCTCCATTTTGTTACTTGCCAATTGATTTATATCCTTACTTGATTCACTTTCACTTTCCAACAAACAGACATCACCACCAGGAGCTTGCCACTGTTGGTCCAGCACCGTCTCCTTCACAGGTTGACAAACCGCAGCTCCCACCTCCACATAATCAGCAATTACCAAACTTTGCATCTCAGCTCGAGCACCCATCTCCCCAGACTCCACCTCAACATCCTTACTAACTTCCTCCACTGCCCTCCCCTTCAGCCCCAAAGCATCACTAGGTTGATAATAACATGCTGGAATGCCAGACAGCACATCCTCTTCAGAACCATCATCAGACTCTGGGAGAGACCCTGCATCATCCTTGACTTGATTATCCCCGCCTCTCGACCCATCAGACTTCTTGAACTGAGCAGAATCTGACAAGTCATTGGGGTCCATCCTCTCCACATCACCACCACCCCTTTCAGAGTCCCCAAACTTCTTACCTACATCCACCTTGAAGTCCTCCGGACCTGGATTATCTCTCGAACACCATCCAACTCTGGGACCCATTTAACCTTGTACCCAACTGAATTCACAAAAACTTCTGAAAAAACCCCCGATAAGCCACGGATCCCGACAGATCACTCTAACCCGAATCGGACCAGCCCCATCAATACTGTGCAGATCCACTTCCTCAGGCTTCCCAATTAATTTCGCAATACTTCTGATATGTTTCTCTTCTCTAGCTAGCTGAGGGATCCCAAACGCCCGAACCCACACAGAATGCAATTCCGAAAAAGCATTAATGTCGCGATCAGAAACCCTGATGTTCGCCCTGATCTTGAACATTTGAAACTCAAAGCATTTCAACCGCGCTAGCTCCCACCGCGCCTCTTTAGAAGGGAACTCAATGAGGTACTGATCTTTGTCAATTTGCAGAACCTTCCACTCCCAATTCAAAGCATACAGGTGTCTCATCTCAACCAAAATTTTTGACTCAGAACACAGACCCTCTTCCACCGACAAAATCCCTATGACAGAGAACTTGGAAACCTGCTTACCATCCACAGGAATTGACAAATGGTGGAAAGCCTGATTTGGAATCCCATAAGCATACATTTCCAACCCCGACAAAGATTTCTCCTGACTCTGAACATCCATCTGAGGGCACTTGGACGAAATGTGACCGGGTTGCTTGCAAGCAAAACACAATGTCGGATTAGGACAACTTGCCCGATGATGTCCAGCATCCCGCAGTTGAAACATGTAATTTCAGTCTTTGATCAAACTAATAATTCTTGAGTTCTTCGTCGATCTGCAGCTTCAAGGTTTTTGCCGAGCCTGGTGCAGGACAGGATTTGAAGCTCTTGAATTCAAACCTAGCTAGCTACACATTTTGCAACTAACCCTGCCTCTCACAGGCTCAGAGCTAGCTAGCAGAAAGAGCAGCACACAAGAGACAAGATGGGGAGAAAACTGAAGAAGATGGTGGGACGAACAACCTGCAGCCATTTTCTCCATCTGCATGAGTGTGTGTGCATGCCTAGGCCTGTCTCAGCTCGCCCGCGCCCGTCTCCTATCCTGTCAGAGCTTTTGACGAGGGGTTTGTGAGTGCGTGCGTGCATGCATGCATGCATGCAGCGTGCAGCGAGCTGAGGTACGTAGCTAGGGCCAGCAGCAGAGCACGCACCAGCTCCAAGTCTCCAACAGATGAATATTGGTTCGGGCCACCTGGTTTCAGTCGTCTCGTCGTGTTATGGCATGAGGAATATCGCCGGTGGACGCTCGACGGGGAGTACGTACGTAGCTGCTAGGAAACTAGGATAGTATAGTGCCATAGTGGGCACCGTACGTAGATCGAGCTAGCTAGCTATCGCTCGCAGCACGGTACGTGGTGCCCACTGCCCACTAGCTAGCTTGGAGTTAGATGTGACAATGACAGGTGGGGCCATGCGGACGATCGACCATTTAGGGACTGACACGTGTAGCCCCAGATCGTTTTGTCTCGTGTTGCAGGCAGACGGAACAAGGCCGGTCCAAGCTAGTATAGGCTACAAAAGCGAGATGGGGCAATGGAGGAAGACGATAGTGTTGTGCTTTCTTGTTGCCATTGGAGCTAGTCTCTTAGCTTGAAAGAACTAACTACAACATAACTAAAACAGTTACCGTAGTTTTCAACCATATAAACTGTGGTAACCAATGGGCCGGAGGGGGTCTACCTGGGTTCAAAAAAATTTAGTTATTATTAGCAATTTTTTATCTCTTGTGCACCTCCTTAAATCCAACATGGTGTACCGTTTAAAGTGGTGCACTCAGTCGCTTAGTTTTTTTAGCTCTGCCACTGCATACATGCAGAATTAATTACATCGTGCTAAGGGATCAAATTAATTAGAAGTATTACCTCTCGAGGTACTTACCAGAAAGGCTCTCTTTTACTATACGTAATCAAAACTAGAAAGTTAACGCCACATGAGAGTATTTTCAAATACAGATTTAATTACCTGGTTGTTTCTCTAGTCCAAAATTTAGTCTCGTCACATCGAATGTTTAGATACTATTTTTGAGTATTAAATATAGAATATTTACAAAACTCATTCATAATCGGTGGAGTATTCGCGAGACGAATCTAATGAGTCTAATTACGCCATGATTTGACAATGTGATGCTACAATAAACATTTGTTAATCATGGATTAATTAGGCTTAAAAAATTATCGCGTGAATAATCCTCTAATTCCGCAATTATTTTTATAATCAGTTCAAATTTAATCTTTCAAATCGATGTCTAAACATACGATATGACATTTACTAAATTTTAGTCCATGAAACCAAACACCCTCTAACTGTATATCGTCGCTATGCGAGTGCCCTGGGTTTCCCAAGTGCATATCATTAAATAAAAAAAGCAGGTCAGCCGGTAGGTATATTATCTCACACATTCTAGTTCGGCCTTTGACTAAATAAAGCAATATACGGTATCAAATAAGAAAAGTAATTTTTACTTCATTGGGTCAACTAGAATGGGTCAGCCCGTTGGTCAACCTGACTGTACATTTACTTCAGCATATCTCTCTCCTACATAATGGTAGACCGTTGGAAGCTGGAATTAAGGAAACAATGCAGCATAACGAAAAAATATTCCATTTGATTCAAAATATAAGTCATTTTAGACTTTTGTACAAATTTAAGAAAACTACTCAAACGACTTATTATCTCTTGTTTATTTTACTTTAATAAGGGTTTGTATCCTATGCACAAGCCCCTTCCGTATACAAATGCACAAGCTCCATCGTAGCCTCACATCCAAAATCCAACGGCCCTGATTCGAAGGAGTTTTAGTAAACTGGCATGGAGAAGCGGTATACTGCGGAGGGACCTTTTTACAAAAACGAAGGGTCGTTGAATTTTAGATGTAGGGTTATGATAGGGCTTGTGCATTTGTGCACGAAGCAGATTTGTGCACGTGATATGGAGCCATTTAAAATTTTAAAAAGCGACAAGTATTCCCAAAAATATGAATAAAAGGAGCCAAGAAAGATAAGTAATATATACTATGTGAAACTGGATTGAGTAGAAAATTTTGACGATGACTTAGCAAAAGCTGCTCATTAATTAGCTTCTGGTTTAAGAAAAGTATACTCTCTCCGGTGTACAAATAATAGTTGTTTTGGTGTTTAGGTGATAGTGTATAAATATTAGTCACCGTGTTAACCGAAGCGTTTCTTTCATCTCGGTAACCAGTTAAGACAGTCTATATTGCTTTATTTAATATCACATTGATATGTGTAATCTTATTTAGAACCACCTATACATGTTTTCCTCATGCATGGTCCATGAACGAAGGCACGAAAGCGAGAGTAAAAAAAGTGCAATGCGAGCTAGCTTTATGCATGTATCTGCCACTCTGTTTCCTGCTTTGCATGTAGCCACCACTCATGTTCAGTGGGCTCTCCCATCTATCGATCAATGTATTGCTCAATGATCGATCGATCGATCGATCGCCTCTAACTGTCAGTACTGTACGTGCCCCGGGACCGTTTGGTCTGATGATCCAATGATCCTAGCTTGTGGTGCAGTGGCACCGGAGCCTACATGTCGATCTTTGATCGATGATCTGCATGCCTGTCTCTAGCTAGCTGACCACTCACCCATCACATGGGTTTCAGATCTCATCATCACAATAATCTCTGCAAGTGATGTTTTGATTGATATATGCATGTTTTGCCGGTATCCATACTGTCATATATAGCATCGATCAATGTATTACAAGAGAGTAGAGGTAAGACTTCACCTGACAAAAGTCTGAATTTAGGGCCAGTTGTCCATGCATGCTGGCTTGACATTTCGGCAGTTCCGGCCGGTCACCAAGCCAATCCAAGGTCGCGGCATTCTCAAGGCTCCAGCACTCCAAGTGTGTATAGTCATGTCATCAGAGCGAATCTTTAAGCTAGCAGTGGCAGTAGCAACTCATCAGCATCACTGTCAACGAGGAGGCCCGGAGCGGAGCGGAGCGGAGCTAGCAAACCAAGCCGAGCAGCCACGCGACGACAACTGGTTCTCGCATCAATCAGCAGGTTAATGCGGTCATGCACGCACTCTGTCTCATGGCGTGCAGGGATCGATTCGGCTGCCGCGCGCGACGACGACGACAACGACGACGACGGGGCCGGAGACGGAGAGCCACGTACCCGGCAGGAGTCCTATGGCGTCGAGTACGTACTCGCACGTGCAACCCGCAGAGGTCTGGTCAGGAGGAGGGCAGTCCGAAGCGAAGGTTGGCATGGGCCTGGCATGGTAGCCGTCGTCGCTTTTTCTGCTCGGCTGCATGCATGATTGATTCCCAATACAAGAGAGAGACAGCTCTCGCGGGTCTCAACACGAGAGGAGATGAGAGAGAGAAAGAAGATGCAGAGCTGAGTAGTGCAAGCGCATGGGCGGGGGCCGGCGATCCACTCGAGCGTGTCCAGTGAGTGCGGCACGTGTATGTAGCTGTCGCGCGCAACCTTCACGTGAGTCGAAGCGGACGGTGAATATGATACGCAGCGGGATCGTTCATCGTTCAGAGGAAGAGGGAGAGAGACGAGAGAGGGCCGGCCCGGCGAACGGGCGTCAGGTCAGAGACATGAGAGTTAGAGGAGAGGACGCGCGAGTTGTCCAGCAGAGGAGAGGAGGAAGCCGAAGCCCCATGGCCCAGGGCCCCAGGCCATGGCCATGGCGGTTGGGAAAAGTTAAAGCGAACAAAAAACCAATGCGCTTTACGCCTTTAGCCGGCCGGCCGGCCGGTGACAGAACGCTTAGCCTGGCTCAGCGGGACGGCCGGACGAGAGAGAGGCCGCCGGGGCCCAGGGGCAGTCAAGGCCGCGACGACGTCAAGCGAGAGCGAGCTCCAGCTATAGCAGCGAGGTTTTAAAAGAGGAAAGACCTCACCTACTACCGTGTGCTGCAAGTGTTTCACTGATCGAGGCATCAGCTTTTGAACGATGCTCTGGCTTTACATTGCATGCATGCATGGCAGGCAGGCTGCAGCGTGTGCAAGCGAAACTTGATCTCGGCGTCTCATCTGTACGAGCGCGCGAGCTGAAGGCAGCAGGCGGCACGGGGCAGTGGAGGAGGCCAGGGGCAAAAGCGAGCGTGTCGTCGCGGGCGGGGGGCAAACGCCGCGTTGGGAATTGGAGCGGCGCAGCAGCGTGTCCGCGGCCGAGCGACCGATCGAGACGTACGTACGCGCGCTGCGCGCACACAGCCCGGACGGTTCGCCGTGCCGCGCGCCGGCCGAATGTTTGCATGCGTGCCCGTGCCAATGTATCGAATGTTTGGTCAGTGCAGGGAAAAATTATACGCCGAGCATCTCTCTAAATTTATTGCCTGCGCTAGAGCATTTTGCTCGTGACCAAAATGGCATCATCAGAACCGTACTACTGTAGCAGCTAACCCCGACCGGTGGCAGAGCGGAAATTAAACAACGAGCTCCTCAAACTCCATCTGATTTCTTTCACGCCCTTAACAACTTAAATGCCCGTGATGAGTTCTACCTCTACAGGGACAAATCTAAGTTTTTCCGCTCTTCGATTTTGCAGTTCAGAGTTGCCAGTTGCCACCCAATATCTCACTGATACGCACGACTAATCCTGCAATGCCACGTACTGTTGCTTCTAAATCATTGCTTGCATCCATGCATGCTTCCTGTCCACGTTCTCTGAAGCATAGAATTGAACTGCCCTCCCCTGAATCAATCCTGATACTGTTTATTCCACCACGTACGTGCTTCACTTGAGTCACATTCAGGCCCTAAATGCGAGCAACTAACAGTAGCACCACCACACTGTTCTTGCTTTGGAATGAGACGACCTTGCAGGCTAATTAATAATCATGCCGTTGTAGCCTTGCAGCTCATCTTGCCATAATTTTTCGCGTTCAGTTTGGGACAAATTCCTATGACAAACTGAGTAAAAATCTGCTGTCCAAGATCTACCATTGAGCTATTGACTTGCAGAGCAACTGCCAGCTTATCAGGGTACACCTGAAAATATGCATGGCCGCTCTCTCAAGGGCAAGTTTGGCTCGATTGTTTTTAAATGATATTTTTTTAAAAAAATAAATATGTATAACACTTTCAAAAAATTACAGATTTGGGAAATGCCGACTAGTGGCCACCACGTCAGGCAAGTTCTTCTCCCGCCAGTCGGCCGAAAAGTACCCGCGCCACTCTTAGTAGGCACTTGAAGTGTCGATTCGAGGCCACGTGGCGGTGCTGACTGCTACCTAAATCTGTAATTTTTTTGAAAACGCTATACAGATTTGAAGTTTTCTTTAAAAAAAATATTATTTTAAAAAAAGATAAGTTCGGCTCACTCCTCATCTCTCTGTTTTTTATAAGCTTCTCTTTGGAGACACCGGTAGCATGAAAAAAAGCTCGTAAGAATATCAAGAAATTAATGCTTTCTAGCTTCGAAATATTAGCTTATTTCTAAATTACGTAGCTACTAAGTTTTTAAATCTAGATAAAAGTATATACATCCTCTATCCAAAAATCTCTTAAGTATTACTTTTTCATCTGCACTATGAAAAAACAAACTATGCTAGTTTTATTAAATAGGTGTATTGATCCTGATACATATGGTTTAGAAGGAGCTATGCATGCATGACCTAAACTTCCGCCAAACGAAATATTGCTGCTCGTTCAAGACTTGCATACATGTAAACTACAAATACGCATAACTTTCCTAAAATCTAAAGTTGTCAACTCATATTATAAGAATCAACGTCCACAAGATCTAGAAATAAATTAGGATCCACCTTAGACCAATCAACTAAAACAAACTGACCTTTAGTTAAAACTTTGAGAAAGAGCTGTACAGTACTTACTAGAAGCTAGACATAACTCAACTAGAGTAGCTAGCTAGTGCTATGCTCCATTTTAACTTTGTAACCTAGCTTATGGTCCTTTGTGTGGTTGGAATAGCATCAAAAAGTAAACCATGGGGGTTGGATGATGGATAATTCTTGCCTGTAAGTTGGCTTCTGTTCCACACTTACACACACACACATAGAGAGAGAGAGAGTTTGTAGGCCCATCGATCCATGCATGCATGCAAAAGCCTGAGATGCTACCACCGACCTAGCCGAAAGAGGACCCAGCCCAACAAGAACAGATCATTGCGTCCATCCATGCATGCATGCATGCATGGAGTTGGTACTACTTCTTCTCTACAAACAGGGAAAAAACAGGTCTATCTTTTAATAAGATGAACTATAGAGGCCATGGCATTTTCACATGAAGTTTATGGTATAGAAAAAGGATTTGCCATCCATAACCCTCCCTTAAAAAAACAATCAAATTCAGGTCTTGTTTGCTTGAGGAGGTTAACCCCAAAACCATTTTTTCTGGGGGTACGGATTCCAAGACAGAACAAAGCAGTCTTTAGCGAACATTGAATCGTGCCATGATGTATATATAAAAGGACAAATGTTTTGCCAGTGGTTTCTTCCTCTGTGCACCACAGAGACATGCATTCTAGGCGCCAAATGCCATGCAGTCTACAGAGGTAGTATGGAATAGTGATGAACAGGCCAGCTCGCTCCTCGATCTCTCGTGAAAGAAAATCGATCGAAAAGAGAGAAAAGGAGAGTACGTAGTGAACCAGCTAGGACAAATAAAAGAAGAAGCTAGGCAACGCAGCTAGCTAGAGATGATCATGGGCACACACTACTGCTGAACTGACAGGACCACAACCACCCCTCTTACATTTACATTCCGAACCATGCATGGCACTAGCTTGTTGCTTCAATTCCACTCTGGTCTCTGCATCACTCAGCTGTCAGCTGCATGCCAAGCTAGCCACACTCTTCCTAGCTTCATCCATCCATTTCACGCATCATCCGTGACTGTTCGCATGCATGTTGCCGTTTGTCTTGCTACTAGATAGCTACTGCAACATTTACTAGGAAACAAACTGCCAAGCCAAACAACATGCATATATATGTCCATGTCCAAGTGATGACACATGCACACACCTGGCAGTTGATCTTAGTGGTGATGCTACTGTGACGAGAGTTAGTATAATCTTAGTGGTGTACTGGTGTATGCATGGCTAGCCCAATCATAAATTAATCTTGTGGTTTCAGCTTGCCACCAGCCCATGAGACTATGAGAGACAAGATCTCTTGGGGGCTGGGAATAAAGGCAGGCAAAGAGTAAGTGAGATTTTTGTAATGTGCCAACAACTGATGCATATGCTACGCTGCATTGGAGGCTTCCTTCTTCGTTCGGGCCGATGAATGATTAGGATTCGTGCGCACGCATGGAGTGAATCATGGCCGCCGCTGGCTCGCCGGCCTTTTCCTCTCGGTGGAGCCAATGTGCGCCATTGCTGATCGCGATCCGCCATCAGAGAAGAGATCTCAGTTCATCTCTCTCTTTCTTCTCTCTGTGACTGTGTGTGTGACTGTCTGTGTCATGCTGGCCATCACCGCCCCATTCCCAGGCGCCATTAAACTAAGCTCGGGGAGGAGAGGACGCGTACGGACACCCTCGCGCCGCCATGAACGGCGCACATGGAGGAGCTAGCTTCTCGCTGAATTCTCTGAACGCTAGCTGGTGGGATTGTGGGAAGAGGGAATGGCAGAGGCGATCGATCGAATCGTACAAGATGTGTTTCTTCAGAGAGTACTCCATATATTAATTAATCTTCTTCGAGATCAACTTGGTCAGATATATCTGGCCGTATGCGATACGTTCTTCAGCCGAGGGCGACTACGTATTTTTGCAATTAATCACCTACTCGATCTAGCTAGCTACCTATTTATATATACGTACGTATACGTAGGAATACGTACTTCTTCGAGCTGTGCAGGCGTCACTTGGATGGGTACGCGTATGAAATTCTTTCTACGGAAACCTAGCAGATGGGATACACTGCACTGTGGCGGTGTACTACTGTAGATGTTGCAAAACGAGGAGCTGACTTTTGCATTGGCTGTATCGATCCGTACGTACGTACGTATACCGTCTACTACTAGCACAAAGCAAGCTAGCTACTCTACCCCTACACAACACTGTTGACACGACTACTGTTCCAAAGTGTCGCGTTACTCCCTGCACGTATACTCACAATCTAATAAAATACTGTTAATTAGTCTAAACTTAAACCATCACACATGATCACAATCAGAACGATAACAAGCTAGAACCGAAGAAGCTTTTTAATAAAAAAACACGGCTGTTAGTGCAGGACCATGAGCGAGCTGAGCCAGATTAGATATATACTGGGCATGGAGGAGACAATCCCACGATGCTTCATAGCATGGACGCCGACCAAAATTAACAGCAAAAGCGAAGCAATCCCCATCCATTTCAGCGTTCGTTCTTGCATTTGGGTTTCCTTTGGTCTTAAGCCACCCTTCTTCAATTCCCTTTATGCATGCATGCATGCATGTGTAAGCTAGCCTCACTCTCACTCTCACTCTCACTCTCTTCCAGTGTGCCTCAAGTCCTCAACTTCTGTCGGGCCGATCGATCGGTCGTTCAATCCGCCCATCAATCAATCCATCCATCAATCGAGGGAGATGCAGCAGCCAGCAGCAAGGAGCTAGCTCTGAAAACTGCAAGCCTGCAACTGCTACCAGCAATAAGTTGGAACCGGGATTTCTGATTGCTTTCAATTCGCTGTTCTACCATTCAAGGGTTTCAGATATGGCACGCACAGAGAGAGTGCGAGATACATGCATACAGACATTGGGATGGGCACAGTACGTACCTGGCGAGCTTAAATTAGTCAGCAACTTGTGTGCCTCGTTTGGTGGATCGGATGAGTGCGTGGCTAGCTTATTTTTCTTCCTTGTATCGATCGATCGACCTCGCCCAAAGCTTCTCCTGTATGTTCTTCATGCCCTCCTGTATCCATTAATTAATAACTCCACATGCAAGTTACGTCTCGACGATGTTACATCTGTCTGCATCGACCTCCACTGTTCTGTATGTACTACTGCACGCACGCCTAGCTTTTCATGTAGCCTTTGCAAGTACACGTATGTATGGTCAAGCCATGAGACGTCACACGATCAGAGAGGCAGTCAAAGCTACTACCTGTTCTTTGATACGGCGAGCTGAGCTGCTTAAGTTTCAACTTCAATCTGAAAGTGCAACAGATATCTGAATGTGTAATAGATATCTGGAAGTTTGTATGTATATATATATGCAAATGCATAAGCACGTGCTAGCTGCACATCCTGGGGCATGCAACTGTACCTTTGCCTGCATGCAGGGCAATGCAGCTCAGCAATCTGAGAGTGTAAGAGAGATAAAAAAACATAATAACCATTGTCCCCAGTTGATCTGACAGATGTTAATGCACGTGTCATCTACGTTGCAGATCGCTGTGCGTGCACGTACGAGTAGTTCATACAGGTATAAAACCTCCAGTCCTGCTCTGTGCAAGTGTATGAATGTTACAGACGAGAGAAAGTATCCAAGACTGGAGCAAACAAAATTACAGACGCCCCAGTTAAAGACCATCCTGAACTGAACTTGCATTGTTCTTCAATGTTATTATGAGTTCCAAGTGACAATTGTTTGGCCATCCACTAGTGATAATCAAATGATCAATAAGCTTTCAAATCAATCATTCCTCCCAGGCTCGATCGAATCCTTCCTGGGAGAGTGACAAAAATACAGTATGATAATCTTAGGAGTTCTAATCAAATCAGGAAGCTAAGAACATAAACTCTGCTTATGTATGTAGTGTACACGCCAAGACCTAATCAGATGTTACTAGCTAGGACAAGCCTACACGGACCCAGAAAGCACTGACCAACTCTAGCTCTTCAGTCTTCCCTACTCCTCCCCATATAACCCAAAAGAAAGCTGCTAAAACCTAAAGCAAGTGGAAAGCTGCCTCCTCTCTCTCTCTCTCTCTCTCTCTCTCTCTCTACTTTGGAGTTGTCTCTGTAGCAGACCACAAAAGCCAACTCCAAGAGCCTTTCTTCCCTCACTCTCACATCTGCTTGATTCCTTGCAAGCTCATATGGTAGTATATTATACTCTCAATCTCTCTCTAACTCTCTCTCTCTCTCTCTCTCTCATTTGTTGTTTTGCCGATCGATCTCTTCTCCTCCTCCTTGCTCGTCACTGTCTATATAGACGGAGCTAGTGCAATACATTCCGTTTCCATCGTCGTCTAAGCTGGTGATCGATCAGACAAGAACAGGGAAAGAAGAGGAGTTTTTTTACTTCTTCTTGTTTCCTAGTAAGCTACGTAGTACGTAGGAGAGAGAGAGAGGGCCGGAGTGCGTGTCATCCATGCTGGGGTTCTCGCGCCCCGACGGCCGGGCCGCCTCTGGACGAGGAGACGACGGCGCCGGAGCCGTTCCGGTCGCTGCAGATCGGTGCCAGTGCCACCGCCGGTGCCGCGAAGAAGAAGCGACGGCCAGCCGGCACGCCAGGTAAGCTGAGATACGCCGCCCATATACGTACGAACGAGTGAGTGCATCCCAATTGTTAGTACTAGTAGATGGGTTCATGGTATTGTGGATTTGTGGGAGACGAGCAGGATCGATTTGTTTGTGTGAGTTGAGTTCGTTCAACAATAATATGGATCGGTGCGTTACTGGTGCATGCATGCAACCAACGGCGGGCGCGGCGGCGGCGGCGCGGAGCAGACCCGGACGCGGAGGTGGTGTCGCTGTCGCCGAGGACGTTGCTGGAGTCCGACCGGTACGTGTGCGAGATCTGCAACCAGGGGTTCCAGCGCGACCAGAACCTGCAGATGCACCGGCGGCGGCACAAGGTGCCGTGGAAGCTGCTGAAGCGGGAAGCCGGCGAGGCGGCGCGGAAGCGGGTGTTCGTCTGCCCGGAGCCGACGTGCCTCCACCACGACCCCTCCCACGCGCTCGGCGACCTCGTCGGCATCAAGAAGCACTTCCGCCGGAAGCACAGCGGCCACCGCCAGTGGGCCTGCGCCCGCTGCTCCAAGGCCTACGCCGTCCACTCCGACTACAAGGCTCACCTCAAGACCTGCGGCACCCGCGGCCACTCCTGCGACTGCGGCCGCGTATTCTCCCGGTAATTAATCCCCTACAATAATTTTATAATACAATACATCCATCTCATCCTCCATGCTAAAATCTATCAAAAAAATCGTAGTTTTCCATCCGTTTCCTTTATACAAGTTCTTGATTCGGTTCACTTTTCTCAAAGGATCAATTTTTCGCTTTGTTTTTCTTCGCGGCGGAGGCTCACCGCTGGCTTAGCAAAACCAGCTCTCTCCTCTCTCTTTTGGGATGTTTTTGTTAATGATTGTGGCATTTAGTCCGGCGTATCCGAGCAGAGTTCCCGAGGGAACCGCCGCGCGCGGCGGCAGAGCTAGCTAGCTTCGCGGTAGCTAGTGCCTGTCTCTGCGGCGCGCGTGTCCACCTGCTGCTTGCGCATTTGTTTCAGCAGCCGGCCGCTGCTAGCTCCTGCTCACGGTCACGGCTCGTGTACCTGGCTCAATCGATCGGGAGCCGGGAGGGGCATGTATTCGCGCTGCGGCTGCGCTGCGCGCGGCAGCGGTACACGCCGCGCGCCATTCAATGCGCGCGCGCGAGCTCAGGGGGCCCAGATTCTCACGCGCGCACCTGACAAGCTAGCTGCGGCTGAGGCCGGCTGCGCGCGCGCGTCTCCATCTCCCTCGCCGTGCAACTTGCCATGAATTCCACCCGAGCTTACGAGTCGTAGCGTTTTGTTGCCAATCGCGCAGGTGGATCCAAACGTTTGGACCCCCCGGCGGGCAGCGACGACGAGTACGTATAATGTCTCTCACATACAATAAAGTCTTTCGTCCTCTTCTCTCTCGCTCGTAATCGTTGTCGTCTCGCTCGGCGTTGGCTTCACGCGCCCACCCGTCGTCTCGCCAGTCGCCACCGAGGCATTCTTTCGTTTAAGAGGGATGTGTTGCGTAATATCTAAGATCTGACTTTCTGTGCGTTCGCGCGTACGTGTGGTGTGTGCTTGCAGGGTGGAGAGCTTCATCGAGCACCAGGACTCGTGCAATGCCGGGCCCGGGCAGGCGGCGCCGGAGGGAGGGAACGTGTCGACGTCATGCGGCGTAAGGGGAGCCGCGCTGTTCGAGCAGGATAAGCAGGAGCAGGCGCCGGCGGCGGTATCGCTGTCGCGGACTGCGTCAAGCACTAGTCCGTCCAGCGATGTCATCGTTAGCCCCGTCGCGTGGACTGGGGCTCCAGCGATGCCGAGCCCCAACGCCGCCGCCGCGTTCCGCCGCTTCGACAAGGCGCCGTCGTCCCCTCCGTCGTACGATCATTACCGTGGAGCTAGCACGCACAACCTTGAGCTGCAGCTCATGCCGCCGTTCAACGCGGGCGGCGCTGCTCCAGGCACGGGAACGTGCTTCGACGCGGCCGCGCCGCAGTCACCGGTTGTCTCTCATGGCCAAGACGCATCCATGCCGCTGCAGCTCTCCATCAGCGTCTGCAGCGGCGACAGACGTGGCGAGCTCATGGGCGCGGCGGCAGCTAGGCCAAGCGGCGATGAGTCGACCGCGGCCAGAGCGAAGGAGGAGGCGCGGGAGCAGCTGCGTCAGGCCATGGCAGAGAAATCCGCAGCCGACGAGGCGCGCGCGCAGGCGAGGCAACAAGTGGAGCTCGCCGAGCAGGAGCTGGCGACCGCCAGACGCGTGCGGCACCAGGCGCAGGTGGAGCTGAGCCACGCCCACGCGCTCCGCGAGCACGCCGTGCGGCAGGTCAACGCCACGCTACTCCAGATCACCTGCTTCAGCTGCCGCCACAAGTTCCGCTCGGGGCAGCCGGCCTCCATCAGCTCCGAGGTTGCCTGCAGCTACGTGTCCTCCGTCGTCACCGAGGGCGGGGACGCCGACGAGCCCCTCGACGTCAACGGCGCCACGCGGCGGCGCCAGCACGCTAACATGGACATCGTATAGACGTATAGTCGGCTAGTCGCAGACTCGCAGCTTCATAGGAAAGCAAAATTCTGCTAGCTAACTCTCGCCACGTTGATCTACTATAGCTTTCATCCGCTTCTTGTTTAGACCACCAACAAGACGACCGGGTTGACGCATGGCGAGATCGATAGCGGTTAGGCTAGCTAGTGTTCGTTTTTGTGTCATCCGAGCTGCCTAGCTGCATGCAGATGCAGGACGGAAAGCTCATCGTGTGTGCATGGAATCTTTTGGTTGTTTGCTTCCCATTGGATTTTCCAGAGACAGCATTACTGAGAACAGTGTAGAGTTGATGATGCCATTTGTAAAGTGTCAGGTGCCAAGAAATCTGTGACATATTGGTGAGTGGCGACAGCTTGTTGAATGCCATTATATTATTGCATCCTACATGCATATATAGTACTGTTACCATTCTTCTTCCTCTGGAAATCTGTAGCAAGTTAGCAACCAGAGAAAGAACTAATAATGGAGGGAGTTGGGAGTTGGGAGTTGGAAGTAAGCAGGCCGGCGAACCAGGCTGAAGCTAGCTAGAATCTCATATCATTATCATCTGAAACAAGAGAGGACTGAGGAGGGCGAGGTACATACACAGAGCTATGGCGTAAAAAAGATGCATGTCCACTAGAGATAAAATCTCAGAGCTCCCAGCCACACTGTGGCCGCTCAGCAATGGCGCAAGCAGTCCAAAACAACACGCGCGCACACACGTACGCACACGAAGAAGATGATCAGGAGCTAAAGACAGTAATGGGAGGTGAAACAGATGCGTGGTTTTCAGTGCCACCACGGCCTGCTCTGAACCACCACCGTCTCATGCGTAGCACTGAAAGATATGCAGAAAGTGGCATTTATAATTTCCTGCTCCTGCCTGCCTGCCTTCCTTCCTGCGAGCTAGAGACCAGGTGAATCGTGAATGGCACAAGCGTGCAGAAGCAGAACCGGCCGTCCGTCAGATAGATGCCTCTGAAAGTCTGAATGACTGAGCCCCGAGTTGTGCGGCCGGGTGCGGCGCTGGTCGTGATGCAGAGCTGATGAGCTAGCTAGAGCTTCTGGCCGTGCTGCAAACTGCAAAGACACATGAGCAAGCTCACTAAAGCTGAGCTTTGTTAGCTACAGCTAGGGTTAAAAAGGAGGAGTCGTAGCTGGAAGAAAGCAGCTGATCGATGCATGCGACCCGTGAATGTGCTGCATGCATGTGATATGCACTCTGGAGCCGATCGAGTGGAGTAGTGAGAATATGAGGCGTGTGTCTACTGTTGTTTAATGCAGCCACTGAGCCACACAGTCTACATATGCATCGATCGATGTAGGTGGTATATATGTTGTAAAGTTTAAGGCGGTGTGATTGATGTCCCTTGCCTTTGAATTGCGGCTTTTGGGGTCAGAGATGCATATATACCGATCTCAAAGGATGGCCCTAATGTTTTCCTTCTCCTTGAATTCGTGTAACTTTACCTTTTAACTTTGACAGATGATGACTAATTGGAGACATGGGTTTTAAAAAAATTCATTTTAAAATTGTATTTTGGGCAATAAATCTGTTCTAAACTGGTGGCGCATGCTTGTTTAATGGTAACTAAGGCGTATGATTTTTGTTCCTAGTAGTTATATGGCAGGACGCAAGGTAATAATCAATCAAAACACTAAAAAATAATTTTATTTTTATTAATTCAATAAAAATCAAAGGTTAAGATTTATCTTTAACTTTTACTTTCCGATAGTGGTAACATAAAGGCTCCTTTTTAATATGGCACTGTATCCTGTATATAAAGCACTCTCAGTGTATAAATGCATAAGTCTGATCGTGGCTCTTCATCTAAAATCCAATGACCTTTTGTTTTTTTTAAAAAAAACTCTGCAGTACTCCTCCTCTTCTTTCCGCCAGTTTGCAAAAACTTCTTCGAACCATGTTCGTTGGATTTTAGATGAAATGTCACGAACAGACTTATACATTTGTATACAGATGATGCTTTGTGGACATGATACGGAGCCTTTTAATATACTCAACTTAACTTAGCTAGCTTCATCAGCTTCCTCACTCACAGCTAGCTAGACTGACGCCCAGGCCAATTCCTAGACATACATGTAGCCGTTCAGCGAACATCGCCGCGCGCAGAGCGAGCGTTCGTGCTTCATGCATGCACGCACGCATGTCCTGCCGGCCGCATGCGTGCACGGTGCACGTCGCACCGTGATATATCATCCGTCAAGCCGGCCGCGCGTACGTAGGTCTTCAACGTCGTCGCGACCAACCGGCCGGCCGATCGATCGACTCTCCACATCGTATCTCTACTTTTTGCAGGCGCGCGGCCGTGGAGCTGAAGCCTCGCCGTCCGTCCGGCCGGCCGGCCGGCAAGCCAGCTCCAGTACACGTGCGGCCGTGCGCGCTTCGTCTTGCTTGGCGTGCCGGTACCAGTACCACTGCCAGTCACCCCGTCGATCAGTCGATCGATCTCGCCTGGCTGGGAGGAGCAGTACATACATCTACAAATAAATCCATCTGTGCGCGTGCGTGCGTATCGACCGCAATGAATTCAGAGCGAGAGATGAGGTCGTGGGGATGTCTGGTAATAAGGCAGCTGCAGGTATTGGTTTCTGGGCCGCATCAGCGGCCTTTTCATTAGACTATTCATAGTGGAGGTTTTACGAAAGGTTTTATGGTATTAATTACTACTCTCCGGTGTACAAATAATAGTTGTTTTGATTTTTATTAAAAGTGTACAAATATTAGTTATCCCGTCAATCAAAGCATTGCTATCAAATGGGATGTGGCCATCGGGAGTTAAACTTGAGTGACACCACTAAAATCTAGGCTCCATAACCAATTGAGACAACCCTTGTAATTTTATTTAATATCACCTTGGTAGGTGCAATTTTGTCTAAACGACTAATATTTGTACACCGAAGGGAGTATATAGCACATCAGATTTTTTGCTGACATGTCATTAAATTAATGAGGGAAGAAAAGGAAATAGTGTTATCTCCATGACATGGTGCTAACCCGTTTTCAAGACGGATGAAACGAAATAAAACGCCCATTTTGAGCCAAATCGTTTCATCGGAGAGAGGATATTTAAGTCAGTTGTAAATCATTTAATTACACTGATTAGTCTAGTAAATAGTGAAATGAAACTCTCCACTGAGAGAGGGTATTTCATTCAGGCTGATGTGTCCTTCTAAGAAATAGTGTTATGAAACCCACCATTGTGAATAGCCTTATGTTGCTATCGTTTCTAAAGAACGCTAGCTCTACGTATTCAACACATGTCTCATGTACGTCCTAGCTTGTCATGTCTCCCTCGATGGCTCAGTCGATATTTTTAAAATAATATATTTTTATTCAAAATTTTAAATCTGTTACGCGGATTCCATATTTCACAAAAACAGCCTTAGGTCGATAATTGGTTCGTCGATTTAGCCCGATCAATCATAGATCGGTAGATAGTATACCGATCTAGGCTTGATTGCCCGATCGGACATAGATCTAGTTTGATGATCTAGGCTGATCGACCTAGATCGACTGACACTAAGTTTCTGTCAGTGCTTGGTATACCGATATAGTCTGAATCGACTAAAATTAACATAACTGATCGAGCTAGATTGACTCTTCATCAGTCGATAGAAACTAGAACATATCGATTTAGACGGATAGGCCTAGATCGGTAAATAATCTATCGATTTTGGGACGATCAGCAGACCACAACTCGACAGATCGAAAGCTATTTTGGCAAACTCTGAAATCCACAAAAATGCTTCAATTGGCCGTTTGTAAAAACCTAATTATTATACTCCCTCCTTTTTAAACAACACCGTTGATTTTTATCACAATATTTAACCATTCATCTTGTTCAAAAATCTTGTGCAAAATATGCTAAATATAAGTTATGCTTGAAGTACCTTCAATAATAAAACAAATTAGAATAAAATAAATGATATTGAAAAAATATTTTTGAATAAGTTGAATGATTAATCGTTGTGATAAAAGTAACTATGACATTAAAAAAAGAGGGAATGACAAACATAAAAATTAAGACTATATATTGAACTTTTAGAAAAAGAAGGGAGGGATAAGAAGAGAAATTGCATTATTGGATCCCCCAAAGTAATTTGAAAACGTGATGACATTCGAGACTTAATTTTTTTGTGTATCCTGTGAAATTCCTTAGAATCAACCCTCGAATTCAAAGTATTTTCCTCCACTTTGGATTGAATTCCGTTTTCCTACAAATTTCCTTCGATCCAATGAAGCCCTAAGATGTTTCCCGACACGGCGGAGTCGATCCGTCACCGGCCATCCACCGGTTCGCCCGCCGGAGGCCGCGCAGCGCGACCGTGAGAGCACCACAGCGCGCGCCGGCGGGATGGCCGGTCCGGCCGCGATTGTGCGGCCTCTCTCCGCCTTGCTCATATCGGATTTTCCCCTTCACCCCTTTTACCACCCTAACCTCTTTCTCCCCCCCAAATTCCTTTCGTTTCCGGGCTCGTTTCCGCCTCCGAGGCGCAACCCGGCTGCAGTCGCGAGACCTTCCCTTCTGATTGTAATTTTGATTTCGCGTCGGGGAACTCCGAAATGCCTTGATGTGTTCTGCCTTACTGTTGCTAGAGCTGCGCATTGCTCGCGTTTAACAGGTTGCCAACACGAGGCCTTGCGTTCTTGTTCTTCGCCGATTTGCTCCGGCCAGCCGTTGGAAATGCGTGGCTGCGACTGGATACGGGCGTCGGGAGCTCCGCGCGAGCCAATATCATTTTGTCAGAGAGATCGCTGCGTGAGTTCAGGTTTCGCTGCCTTGTTTGTGGTGTGTGCTGTACTACTGTTCCAGTGTGAAATTGAGTTGTATTGCCTTTCTAATTCTTAGGGGTTTGAGGAGCTTTGTGGCCTTCTTGGCTGAGCAGCCGAAGCAGTTGAAGCACCTGGAGTGGCCGGGCTTTACGCAACACGGTATGCAACTTGCACTGAGAATTGTATTGTCGTTGATAAGCATGATATAATTGTGTGTCTCATATCAGTTAACAGTTGAGAATCAGACAAGGTATGGGAACTTTTGAGGATGTGTTAAATTCATGACATGTCTTGTGTAGGAAGATCTAAATGTATGTTGGATTGATGGTATGGTGTAGGAAGATCTCCTAAATGTATGGTAGTAGTGCTGACACTGTGACACCGTAGGTTGACTATAAGATTGTGGTGACTCTGTGTCTGTGTTGTGTGTTGACAAGATTATTAAAGCAAGCAAACAAACAACCATCCAGTGAATATTGCCTAAAAAAACCATCTAGTGAGTACTGACCCATTTTGTGATGATTTTATAGCTTTAGGCTGTGTTAAGATTTTTAAGATTGTATGATTTGCAGTTGAGGATGGCTACGCTTACTCTTATACTTGTGGCAGCATTCCTTGTTGTGCTGTCTTCTGTTGATGCTGCCCTTTGCTACATCTTGTCCTGGGTGCTTCAGAAATCTGCATAAGTTACAGGTATGCCACCTATTTCTCATGTTTTACAACTTCCTGTTCCACGGTTAACTTGGGCCCAGAATCTAAGCACATTATTCAATGTAGTAATTACTTAGGGGACATATTACTTGGAATATTATCAACTGCCAACATGGTCCCCATGAGTCTCTTTCACGCTATTCAACGGAAGTAATAATCACAAAATTGCAATGCATGATGCTGTATGCCGTCGGACAAAGCAATTACTCCCTCTATTACATATTATAAGCCATCTGATTTTTTTATCAGCCAAATTTCTCAAACTTTGATCAGTTTTATAGAAAAATATATCAACAACTATAGCTTCAAATTAGTTTCATTAAATCCACCATAAAATATGTCTGAATAGGATATTTAGATATTATAGATGTTAACATATTTTTCTTTAAACGTTGTCAATTAGATAAGTTTGACTTAAAAATGTCAAACGACCTATAATATGAAACCATTGAAACGGAGGGATGAAATAGTAGTACTGCAAGAAGTAGAATATGTACATATATTTCAAGCTAGTTGTGCATGGTTGCAACACACAAGCCAACCATATAAATTATGATATGGTAATTGCTCCTCAAACAATCTCTCTACATCTTTCACCTAACCGTCAATCTATAAAGCCATCAACTCGAAACATCAAAACTCCAAACCCAAACCAAGTAAACCAATCCATTGCTTATCTCGTCAATACCAGTTAAATACATGACATGCAAGAAACCTCGTAGTATAGTGCTCCATTTATCAATGCTGATTGTTTGGCAATGAGACCAAATATTTGACCTGCCATATGAAATGACAAAAAGACACTTAATCATCAGTAACAGAACATTCAATGATTCTACAATGTAATGCATCTGTTTTCCATTGATGACAATGGAAGTTAGGTGTGATAGTCCCATGCTTATTAAGGCGTCGCTAAAGCGTCGCTTTAGCGTCGCTTTAGCGATAGAGCGGTGCGGAGGAGCAAGGCGTCCCGACGCCTTACTCCCAGATCTGCAATCCCCGTGGCCCACGCGTCAGAGAGACATATTTTCTGCTAGGTATTTATGCCCCTGTCCAGCACGGTCGAGAGAGAGACCAAGCGCCGGCGCAGTGTGGAGACGTGGTGGAGCGCAGATCCGGCGAGGCACGGCGCAGATCCGGCGAGGCGCGGCCACGCGGCGCAGATCCGGCGAGGCGCGGCGCAGCCCCGGCGAGTGCGCGGCGCAGCCCCGGCGAGTGCGCGGCGCAGCCCCGGCGAGTGCGCGGCGCAGCCCCGGCGAGTGGCGCGGCGCAGCCCCGCGCCGTCCCCATTTGGTAGGCTTCTTAGTTCTTACCCCTGGCCCTTTCTTTCTCTGTTCTGGAGCTAGCAGTATGAGTGTATGACTTACAGCCGAATGACTTAGCCCAGTTTCTTTTTCTGTAGCTAGCAGTCTAGCACCCGTCAACTAAGATTACAGCAATGTCTAGTAGTGATGCAAATGCTTCCTCACCTGCTGTTCAGTATGATCCTATGGCTGATCCAAAACGGAAAGCAAGTCCAATGATCCAGGATGAAATATGGGTATTGGACAGAATTGGCAACCGAGATAAGGTGACATGTAACCTTTGTAAGACTGTTACAATGGGAGGAATTAAACGGTTGAAAGAACACCTTGCTGGTGGCTATGGTGATACTGCCATGTGTTCAAAGACTAGTACTGAGATTAGAAAGAAATGAAAGAGTACTTGGAAAGTAACAAGAGGAATCGGGCAATTTTTATTGATGTTGATGATGAAAGGGCAAGTCAAGGACAAGAACAGTCACAACAACCAAGTTCAGGTACAGCCGCCAAAAGAAAGGCTAGCTTTCAATGGAAGACACAAGTACCATTACCAAGCAAGTTTAAGGGAAAAGAGAGCTCTTCAAGTTCAATTGCAACTAAACTTCGGAGAACGCCTGAAGAGATTGTTAATGAAAGACGTAGTGGCTCATATCAAAGCACCATGGAAACTTGTACAAAGACTAAGGCTCAACGAGAATATGTGAACAAGCAATGGGCTATGTGGTTCTATGAGTGTGGTGTACCATTTAATGCTATAAGCTCAAGACAATTTCAGATTGCTTGTGAGGCCACTGCACAATATGGTTCGGGTTATGTGCCTCCTAGTTTTCATGAATTGAGGGAACCATTGCTTCAAGAGTGTGTGAAGGAGACAAGTTTATTGAGGAAGGATCATGAGCAAGCATGGAAGCAATATGGATGCACACTAATGTCAGATGGATGGACTGATAGGAGGGGTCATCACTTGATCAACTTCCTTGTGAATAGTCCAGAAGGGACTTTCTTCTTAGAGTCTATTGATGCATCAAGTGAGCAACATGATGCAACTATGATAGCTAATCTTCTAGAGAAGAGAGTTGAGGAAATTGGAAAGGATAATGTTGTTCAAGTAGTCACTGATAACGGTGCTAACTACAAGGCAGCAGGAAAGCTTCTAATGGAGAGGATTCCAACACTGTTTTGGAGTCCTTGTGCTGCACATTGCATAGACCTCATGTTGGAAGAGATTGGAAATTTGAAAGAGTTTAAAAAGCCCATTGCTCAAGCTAAGCGTGTCACCACATTCATTTATAGGCATGGAAGGCTTCTTAGTGCAATGAGGGAGAAAACAGGTGGGCTAGATCTTGTGAGACCTGCGGCTACTAGGTTTGCCACATGCTTCCTTACTTTAAAGAGCTTATACAAGCATAAAGATGCTTTGAGGGCTCTTTTTACGAGTGATGTATGGATTGATCTCAAATTCATCAAAAGGTTGAAAAATTACCGTCAGTCCCAAATTCATCCTAGCGAAGGGGATTCTGGTTCAGAACCGCTAATAGATGTAAATGTTGATAGTGAATCGTCACCAAAGTTCAATTGGGTAGCTGATAGCCGCCTTGAATCACCAAAGTATCTATTATAGCGACCAGAACATGATCTGGGAGTCAAAAGCTCAGGTGTAGCACCGCCAATAGATGATCGCCGAGGATTTGGGGTCATTAGTCCATTGCTATTTCCAGTTGAACGGTACCCGTTTGTCCCTCTATTTAAGCTGATTGTCCTCTTTGGGCTAGGTTTAGAGCCAAAGATAGCTTCTTTCTCTTTTAGTAGGATGCTCTCCAACTTCTTCTGGTCCTGCAACAGCAGAAGCATAATGTTGAATTATGATGTTCTAAGGCCCAAATTATACAAATCATTTCTTTTGAATCAATATCTATGTCTTGGTAACAAAAATTACAAAATTCTACCCGATATCGCCTTTTCTCCTCTTCTTTCTGCTCTCTGTTCAGTCTGTATTCTTCTAGAACAGATACTAGACGCCCCTGTAAAAATTGAGTCGACAATATATCGTTACAAAAATCAATTGCCTTTACAACTACTGTCCATTAGAATATATGCATACCCCATCGTATAGTAAGGGTTTGTTTCTTGCATTTTCCCAAGCAAAGGTACGATTTATCAGGTTGTCCACCATAGCTGCAAAAGGTTATTGATCATGCATTGGATTAACTGAAATTTTCCTATAATTTACCTGCAACCACACACCGTAACACTTTGTCTAAAAAAAACTAACATACCTGGGATTTTAGTGACCAAAATCCGTGCCTTCTCTGCCCTTCTTAGGTGTATGTGAGCACCCCTTCCAGCACTGTACCTCTTTGAGTCCTGCAAAATATATTTAATGTCATTTTTCATGATTTCGAAACAAAGGATTATCTAGGGAAAAGACATGCTTGGGCTTGTGGGCTGTGGCAGCATTTAGAGCATTTAATTCTAAGAGAAATCAACTTTGAATACCTGGTTATATTCTTCAAGCCAAGCCTCTTCATCACAAGCAGTAATCCATTTATTTATCCTGTCCATGATATCTTTTCTGCTAAGGGACTCTTCTTTTGCTTTTAATATTTGAGACTCGATATTTGCCAGGAGCTCAGAAGGGTCAATGATGCCTGGATGAAACATGCCCAAGAATTCACAACTTATATATATACAATAGTAACAGGTGAATGTAGCAGCAGAGCAAGATACAGTGTACTACCAGAATCAATCATTGCATTAGTGTGCTCGGGGGCTGTACTGGCATCAGGTTCTATGTGTGCATTTTTGCATATCTCTTCCAACTCCAACCTTTTCTCCATGAAAATTTCTTTCAATCTGCTGGCTTTAAGTTTTGTTATTCGCTCAACCTCAGCTTCCATCTGCGTGACAAATTTAAATATGGAGCGGTTAAAATTTTAAAGATAATCTTTGAACAAAGTAGAGAATAGAACAAAGCAAAAAATGGTGAAACCTTTTCATTGTTTCTTGGGAGAGAACACCAGGGGATGTGACTCCCTCTTCTGGTGATATGAGAACGCTCATTAATTTGTTAAATTGTTTCCTCTCTTCTTCAGTAGAGTCCATTAACTTCCAGAGTTGACATAATGATTCCATTGTCTCTCTCATCTATAGGGAAGTATTGTTTGACAGAAGAATTAGCAATTTGCATGAAACTAAGAAGAAAAGAACATTGAGAGTTGAGAGGACCTTATTGATTCTAGATTTCCTTTCTGCTTTTAGATTTGATATTGTCCTAGCAAGGTTTTCCAGTGTGCTATTGCTGATGTTTGTGGACTGCTCAAGACCATTCTGATGTAAACTGGGATGAATTCCATTTACGGTCTTTCCAAAATCAATTCCAAGGACTCCACACAAACAATGCACATCATTTACATACTCCAGAACTTTGTGAAGGCGATCGGACTGAAAGTAGTGTACACAAGAATCAGAAATGCACATAAAGCATTAGCAAATACTCCTATATGAAAGTTCCCATGCAAAGTTCCTAACTTCTCATCACTTACAGAATGCATACCCTCAAAACCTTAAAAAATATTTTTCTTGATTGAACAAAATCAAAATCTGAATAACCTAGCATTCTTTCTCTCAGTGACTGTTGTAGTTCTAATTATTCACATTTCCTCTGTTCCACAACACACATAATAAGATGTTTGGAAAAGCAGCTAGTGAGTTCAGATTATCTAGCAAACTCAGGATCCTAAAAGAATACTAGTAAACCATAGGATGTTATACCTTTCTTTCTGAAGGGCCCGTAGCTCTGCTTGGTAGCTATTAAGCTTCCTTGTTGATAAATCATTTTCATCGATGACAAGACTGTTTGCACTATCATCATGAGTACTATATTCACTTAACTCGGAGCTGATCTTCTCAATCTGAGATTGAACACCAGAAAACAGTTTGATCCTCTCCTCTTTCTTGCCTTGTAATTTCTCAAGCAATGGAACGACAGCAGCAAGTTGTTCCTTGAGTGGAACAACACACTTGTCTTTCTGCACAGGTGATGAGAAATTAAGGAACATGGCAACCTAGACAAAGCAGTTTCATCTATGAAGCAGTAATTGAGATAAGTTATCTAAAAATCTTCCTCCTTGCAGGTTTGAGCTACAGAACACCATGGCTACATCGACAAGAAGCAGGATGTTGTGAACTACTGAACCAGACACAATCCTTCATTTCAAGTGAAGTGGACAGAACTCAGAAAGCCTACTGACAGCCAACCTAACTAGGGCATCATCAATTCATCATCATTATGCATTTCATACCTTGAAGTATAGCTTATGTTCCCCTAGAGCAGCAATCAAGGATGCAACTTCAGCTTCTTTGGTGGCCACAGATTGATGCAGCTGGACCCTAGTCTGATTGGCATCGTCCACCTTCCTGCGGTACACTTGCAAGCATTCTCTTTCGATCTCTGACAAAACCTTGTTCTTCTCACCCTCACTTTCTCCTACCTCTGCCCAGATTTGCTGATTGCCAGACACAGCAGGAAACAGGCAGTTAAAGAGTGCATTTTGATCATTAGGGCTTGATTCATTCATGTACCCCTCTCAGCATCTTAAATGGTAAAGGTATACAGTAATAGAGACCAAGAAATTACAGTATAAGGCAAGAAATAGTACTGTTTACTTTGACAAAATAGCTAATTTGCCAGCATCTTAACTGCCTGGCGCACTAAGCTGAACCGAACCAATGAACTGCTTTTTGTGCAGCTGAAGAACCAGAAGGTGAAATATTCCCCAAGAAAGCTACTACCTTGCAAGAAAAAAAAGGCAAACATACCTACCAACAAAAACAAAGGCAATACTAACCCAGAGAAAAAGGCATACTTTTCTGCAGCAAGAATCAGACAAGAACATACGGCTCTTATGCATTATTGAAGAATCTTAGACACAGCGACAGTAAAAATTTGCAAACGAATTCCTACTATAAAATACTACCTTCGTTCTTAGAAAAATGAAGTTTCGTACATCGACACACTTTTTCTACACACAAACATATATATATATATATATATATATTAAAATATTAAAAATATAGATGTATGGAAAAAATTCCATTACAAATCTACTAATGTCATTTTCACATATCAAATTCTAATAGTTTTTAGTCTACGATGATTTAAAACTTCAATGTTGTCATTTGTTTGAGAACATAGATAGAAACTTTCACCAGTAAACGAGGAGAATTCCGAATAATTTATGCAACAAAGGGGCACAAAGAACGATTCAACAATCCAAAGAGAAGGAAGAACTAGGTAAGAAAATGAATTGTGGCCTAAGAACTACTAAGTACTAAAGATACGAGCTTAAGAAAACAAAACTCTACCTCACTCAATAACTGAGCAACACAGGCAGGATGAATACCTGAAGCTCACTGAGCAAAGCACCACAGCTAGTAGCTTCCATGCCTAGACCAGCACCTATGCCCACCATTTGTCCAGGTGGAAACACTCCAAGAACCAGCAAGAAACCACAAGGGAAAGGAGAGAAGAAGTGAAAGGACAGCACAACAAGAAGAGGCAAAGCTTCTGGCTTCACCTCTAAGGCCTAGCCCTTCAGCAACAGCCTGAGGAGGCCACAAGCAAAGCAGCATCTGAAACTATTCTAGCCTTCTACTCCATTCTCCCTCTTGGGATTACAGAAGTAGGAAACAGCTAACAAAAATGCAGGAACCAAATGCCAGCAACTTATTAGGGATCAAGAAGCTCCTTTCCTGATGTTTTTTTGGACAATTTCAAGCTATCTTTGCATCCTTTTTGTTGCTTTCTGCTACATGTAGGGATCAGAGGTGAGGAAAAGCTGTGGAGAGGACTGGAATGGAATGGAAGGCAGGCTCTTTACTCTTGTTTGGGGAGGCTGGCAGTGAGCATGGTAGGGAGATGGTGGAGGGAAGAGGCAATGGAAGGTGACCTTTGTTTTTCATTTATTTAATGGTGTGGTTGTAGACTGTAGTGCTGTACAAGAAGATTCCCTCAAATGTTTCTCAAACAAATTGATCTGGTTTAGGTAGTTTGTAACAAACAACAAAAGCTCCCAGACATACTACTGTCAATCATTGTAGGTAATCCTGAACTTGAACAAACAGAAGCAAAATTACCACACTCCTTTCAGGGTAAAAAGAAGTAATTTTGTCCCATAGTTTCTTCATCCCTGCTTGATGTTCTCATCAATTATCTGTTTTCATCATATCACACCACAGTTTTGGATTGTTCTTTCTTGCATGATAAAGTAACAGAGAACTGACACAAGTATAAAGGTAAGCAGTTTTGCCCAGTAAGAAAACCTTGGGGAGTCAAAGCTTCTTCAATCTCGTGCTGAATTCCGTCAACTCTAGCTGAACCTTCACAATGCATTCGTGTGTGTTAGGAGAGAGAGGAGCAAATTAATCACAAGAGGAGATTTGCAACTTTCGGCCGGTGCTTGCATTGTGCCTGGTGATTAGCAAGATTAGGTCTGGTTGTTTAATCATGGGTGCTGCGGACGTCAGAGTGTATGATTGGGAGGGAGAATAATGGATTGATTTAAGCATTATTCTAAAGTGATTAGAGCAAAGGACACGAAGTGGACGCTGTACCGAATGCCACAGTGACCACATTTGAGCGAGCTTAATTGCTTTGCTTGCTTGCTCTGTATCATCGTCTACAGTTTTCCGGAATAAGGCGATATATATGTGTATATATGTATGCTGCTGATGTGTAATTGCATATTAATCTTGTTTAAACATGGGAATTTTGCGCGTCGTTTTCTTGGGATGTCTCTGTTAATAGGTTTTTTTTGGAGTTGTTTAATTAGGTCCGCATGAAACTAAGAAATTCCTTGTCTTGTCGCAAAATCTGCTTTAAGAGTATGTTCAGATGTTGAACGAGTTTGTAACAACATTTAGTCCATAGCGGTTTCAAGGAAATTCGTGAATATCTCTCGAAATTCGTTGCTGCAGTGATGAAATTCAGACAATCTTTGACAAAATTCATTTTTAATTTGGCTGGTTTGCCTAATGGCTGGTTTCAAAATAATGAATGTGATTTTTTTTATAAATTTTAGTGCATTATTTTAGGTACTTGCAGTTCAAATTTCACATATTCCAATTTAAATACTAGAAACGCAATTAATGAGTTAAAATAGCAAATAGATCTAGCAAAATACAAAACAATTATATGGTATGAGATATATTGTATTTTAATTATATAAAAAAAATCAAGTTAAAACAAACATTTAACCATCAATTTACTTTAAACCATAATCTATTCCTTCTCAAAACTCTATTTCCTCTTAAGAGAATCTCAGATTTCTTAACATCCTATATGATAAAATTTTCGAAACATTTTAAAAATTTTATCATGATATCTATGTATAATATTATAACATTGTGACAAGTCTCGTATTTTTCAGACTTTATTTGATTTTTTTATAATTAAAAACCCTTAAGCTCCACATTACTAATAAAGTGTCGTAACATAAATTTTTTAAAATTTCTTTAAATTTACTGGATAACAACTAAAAATGGACACAAAAAAGTGAATGTGATTTTTCTATAAATTTTAGTGCATTATTTTAGGTACTTGCAGTTCAAATTTCACATATTCCAATTTAAATACTAGAAACACAATTAATGAGTTAAAAATAGCAAATGGATCTAGAAAAATACAAACAATTTATATGGTATGAGATATGTTGTATTTTGATTATATAAAAAAATTAAAGTTCAAACAAATATTTAACCATAAATTACTTTAAACCATAACCTATTCCTTCTCAAAACTTTATTTCCTCTCAAGAGAATCTCAGATTTCTTAACATTCTATATGATAAATTTATCGAAACATTTTCAAACTTTTATCATGGTATATACGTATAATATTATAACACTGTGATAAGTCTCGTATTTTTCAGACTTTATTTGATTTTTTATAATTAAAAAACCCTTAAGCTCCACATTACGGATGAATTGTAGTAACATAAATTTTTTAACATTTCTTTAAATTTAGTGGATAAGAACTAAAAATTGACACAAAATAGTTAATGTGATTTTTCGATAAATTTAGTGCATTATTTTAGGTACTTGCAGTTCAAATTTCACATATTCCAATTTAAATATTAGAAACACAATTAATGAGTTAAAAATAGCAAATGGATCTAAAAAAATACAAACAATTTATATGGTATGAGATATGTTGTATTTTGATTATATAAAAAAATTCAAGTTCAAACAAATATTTAACCATAAATTTACTTTAAACCATAACCTATTCCTTCTCGAAACTCTATTTCCTTTTAAGAGAATCTCAGATTTCTTAACATTTATATGATAAATTTCTCTAAACATTTTCAAACTTTTATCATGGTATCTACGTATAATATTATAACACTGTGATAAGTCTCGTATTTTTCAGACTTTATTTGATTTTTTTATAATTAAAAAACCCTTAAGCTCCACATTACCGATGAATTGTAGTAACATAAATTTTTTAACATTTCTTTAAATTTAGTGGATAAGAACTAAAAATGGACACAAAATAGTTAATGTGATTTTTCGATAAATTTTAGTGCATTATTTTAGGTACTTGCAGTTCAAATTTCACATATTCCAATTTAAATACTAGAAAAACAATTAATGAGTTAAAAATAGCAAATGGATCTGGAAAAATACAAAAAATTTATATGGTATGAGATATTTTGTATTTTGATTATATAAAAAATTCAAGTTCAAACAAATATTAACCATAAATTTACTTTAAACCATAACCTATTCCTTCTCAAAACTCTATTTCCTCTTAAGAGAATCTCAGATTTCTTAACATCCTATATGATCAAATTCTCGAAACATTTTCAAATTTTATCATGGTATCTACGTATAATATTATAACACTGTGATAAGTCTCGTATTTTTCAGACTTTATTTGATTTTTTTATAATTAAAAAACCCTTAAGCTCCACATTACCGATGAAGTGTCGTAACATAAATTTTTTAATATTTCTTTAAATTTAGTGGATAAGAAATAAAAATGTATACAAAATAGTGAATGCGATTTTTAGATAAATTTTAGTGCATTAGTTAGGTACTTGCAGTTTAAATTTCACATATTCCAATTTAAATACTAGAAACACAATTAATGAGTTAAAAATAGCAAATGGATCTGGAAAAATAAAAAAAAATTATATGGTATGAGATATTTTGTATTTTGATTATATAAAAAAATTCAAGTTCAAACAAATATTTAACCATAAATTTATTTTAAATTATAACCTATTCCTTCTCAAAACTCTATTTCCTCTTAAGAGAATCTCAGATTTCTTAACATTCTATATGATAAATTTCTCGAAACATTTTCAAAATTTTATCATGGTATCTACGTATAATATTATAACACTGTGATAATTCTCGTATTTTTCAGACTTTATTTGTTTTTTTATAATTAAAAAACCCTTAAGCTCCACATTACCGATGAAGTGTCGTAACATAATTTTTTTTAATATTTCTTTAAATTTCATGGATAAGAACTAAAAATGGACACAAAATAGTGAATGCAATTTTTCTATAAATTTTAGTGCATTATTTTAGGTACTTGCATTTCAAATTTCACATATTTCAATTTAAATCCTAGAAACACAATTAATGAGTTAAAAATAGCAAATGTATCTAAAAAATACAAAAAAAATATATGAATTATATATGTTGCATTTTGATTATAAAAAATTAAAGTTCAAACAAATATTTAACCATCAATTTATTTTAAACCATAACTTATTAATATTCACTAACTTAAGTGTTCCATAATTATATAAACAATAAAAAACCATTAATATAGTTATAATATATTATCTTGAGTCTAAGTTTAATCTGTGTGAAATCCTAAAACGAATACGGATGTATCCATTTCCATATCCACATTCAGCAGAATTCGATATCCATTTCCATATCCACATTTGTAAAACGAATTCGGATATTTCCGAATGTCATCCATATTTAATTCGGATACGAATACGGATATCCATATTTACAGTAAGTCGAATACGAATACGGATAATTCGGATATTCTGACATCCATATCCATCCCTAGCCAAATGGCTTCCTTATCGCTAGCTCCAGTGGTCAGTGGATGATGGACCATCTCAGCAAGTCGCGTATCATATGCATACCTCGGGAAGGAACGAAGCTGTCTGCTCGTACTATTCCCAACAAAGCTGCCCATCCTAAGAGCATCTCCAGCAGCTCCTTTTCTTCATCCCCTATAGTTAAATTTAGGGTATTTCGTCTAAAAACCACTCTCCAGCAAATTCCCTATCCCATCCCCTACTCTATCTCATCCCCTACTCCTCTCTCCTCATCCCCAAATCTGGGGAATCTCTCTCCTCCCCCTATCCATGCCACATGAAAGAAAGAAAAAAGAAAGGAAAAAAGAGAAGAAGAGAAGGAAAAAAGAAAATAAAAAGAAAAGAGAAAAAAAGAAAAAATTAAAAGAAAAAATTATTTTCTTTATAGTTTTTAAGATTTTTTTGACATCAACTATTTAGACTAATTATAGGATATTTATTTATTTATAAAAAAATAAAAATTCACAAATATAGTTGTTGAAAATATAACCGTTGTAATTTTTACCGTTGAATGATAATAAAAAATTTATCAATCGTCAATAATAATAATGATCATACATAATAGTATATATGATAGAGATATAGCCGTTGAAAATATAGTCGTTAAAATTTTTATTGTTAGATAATAATATAATAAAGGATTCAAAAATATAGGGAATGAATTTTAGGGAAGCTGCTGGAGACCGAAGTTGTATAGGAGTGGAATCTTTTAGGGTCATCCCCTATATGTGAAGTATAGGGGATGAATTTTAGGGGAGCTGCTGGAGATGCTCTAAGTACGTAGTACTTGCGTAGTCTCGTCAGTCATCACTCATCAGTAGTTTGATTAAATTCCCAAACTATAAAAACACTGTAATTCACTGTTTACAATTGCAATTTTACTTGCGGTTGCGGATAACCGATCCGATGGGCATGAATTTAGGTTCAATTTTTTACCCGTGAGTTCATGTATTTGGATACCTGGCCTGTTTGTTTTCGGGTCGTATACAAGCTTAGATTTAAATCCATGGATATCCACGAGTTTGCCCTCAAAATTATATAGAGTCTAGTTCATTTTAGTGGTAGAGTCACCTCATCCCATCCACCCCGGGCAGCCATTCGGGCTCGTCGACGAATGTGCAATAGAATTTTAGTATTATTTTAGAGATTAAAAATAGAATTTTTATATCAAATATTAAATGTTGTTAGATTTGTCCGAGCTCAAAAAATTTCTTAGCTCCGCCACAAGCCCATTTCCCATTACTTTCTTGTAATAATATTATGTCAAGTGATTTCATCATTTCAGACTATGTACTAGTAATGTGATAATATTTCGTTTGTTGTAGGTAGATTTAATCACATTTATGTTGTAATGTAATTCATGTTTAGTATAAACTGAGCTTCTGGGTTACCCGTGGATTTTGGATGCCCGATGAGTTTGAGTTCAGGTTTAGTTTTGAGCCTGTGAGTTTTACAAGTTTGCTTTGTAGGTGGGTTTTCATCGAACATGTGGACTTCAAACCCGTTGCTATTCCTGTCACCAACATGGATGTGCTCTGCTTTTTTACCTTATAAAAATATATATAAACTACATCTATCTTTTCATTGGCTTCACGCTGAAAAACCCTAAGCTCAAAACCGTAAAACCCAAAACTAAATATATCTAGAAATAAATTTTTTGAGGTGACCTTCAAAGTTCTTACGGTGAGTATCTCTGGATTAACGTCATGTGGCTTTTGCGACTAGGGTGAAGACAGGCGGCATAGGATGCAGGTGGCGAAGGAACGGATGAAACTGAGTCCACGTGGCACTAATCCAATGGAGTCCTCGTCACGATGATTTTAGAGCCCATCCTATAAAATTTATTTCTAGATGCCAAATTTTAAGGTTGCATGGAATTAATAAGAACCGTTTAATAAATAAACATATAATGAACATGATTAAAATAAATCAATATCTAAGGAGGTAATAGATCACCCTGATCTAACTCGTATACCATTAAAAAGTTGGTGTTTTACTTTCTAAGAGGTGATAAGTCATCTTTTTTTTCTTCTAACTAATGACTACTGAGATTAATTCTCTCTCTCTTATCTGTGTGAAGATGCAAGAAATATATAGTAAAAGAGTTCTTCTAGATAGGAAGTTGTAACTATTTCATTTAAATCTTTGTTAAGTTGCATTTAATATAAAATATCATAGTGCTAATTTCCATTAGGATTGCAACTAAGCCTCGAAATAAAGGCATGACGTGCGTGGCAATTAAGGGGAGTTTGGTTCTATGTACTAAAGTTTAGTCCGCGTCACATCGTATGTTAGACATCAATTTGAAGGAATAAACTTGAATTGATTCTAAAAATAATTGCAGAATTAGAGGATTATTCACGAGACACTTTTGAAAGTCTAATTAATCTATAATTAGCAAATGTTTATTGTAGCATCACATTGTCAAATCCTGATGTAATTTTGACTCGTTAGATTCGTATTACGAATAATCCACCGATTCTGAATAAGTTTAGTAAATAGTCTACATTTAATACTTCAAAACAGTATCTAAACATTGGATGTGCTGGGACTAAATTTTAGTCTAGAGGAAACAAACAGGTACTAAGCTACCAGGCAACTGGCCTAATTGAGGGTTTTAATATTGCTTATTAGTCATAATCTATTGCTTTACATATTAAACCGGCCACTCTTTTATCTGTCGGTGGCATTGCGGATTTGGAAAGAGAAGAGGAAGAATTACAAGCTCAAACGGTTAAGTTGCATGGCCTGCAGTGAGACACCAGCACACACCACCAACAGATCATGAAACCTCACATCCTTAGAGATAATTGGCTGAGCTATGAGCTAGCTCAAGTCCCCACTTCACTAGTTCTTCCCACAGTGTGCAAATTGCAGTAGCAATCCGGTCGCTGCAAAGCACACATGCAGCTAGATAGCTGCATAACTCAGTATGTTTAAACTTAGAATTATAACGATCCAACTTATAGAAAAAAAACTAGGCTGAATCAGCTTATTAGATTGTTATAATTTATACTCCAAAACTGATAGAATAAGTTGGTATGTTTATTTCAGCTTATAAAATAAACTAAATTGTTATAATTCCAAGCTGAAAGAAAATATTGCGCCGGATGATAAGTTTGGCAATTTCCGCTCCATTTGGTACTCATATATCTAGTAATTTGGTGTGTGGCTTGTAAGTTGTAACAGTAATCATCTTGTCATCTGGTGCTGCCGTTTGTAGAAACATTTGGTAGTTAATGGTTGTTTTCTATATGAAACCTTAGAGATGTCCTTAGGATTTTTTTTTCTTTTTTTTTTTCTCACCGGACCGGCAAATTATCAGTCAAATTTTATTAAAATCAAGAGAAAAATATAAATGTTGACCGACAAACATGGTTGTTGGCTATAAGTCAAACCTAATGGTTAGAAAAAAACATGTTACTATATCGAATTGACTATGCTGAAAATTTCGATAAGGCTATGAAGAGACATCAGATTGCTTCACAAAAATATGCACTTCCAAGACATGCTGCTCTCCATGTTAGACCGAGAGAGATTCACTAGTGTACGACTAACACTATCAAAGATACATGCACTATGTTCGTTCCACACCGCACTAGAAATTTGCTAAATTACACCGAGTATAGATTGGATCAATTACCGTCACTATGGGAATCCACATATTCGTCGAGTGCCTGTGGCACTCGGCGAAGCTTGTTTTCCACTCGGCAAACCCCACTCGACGGAGGGTCTCTCGGTAGAGAAGTGCTTCGTCGAGTGTTTTTTATCGGACACTCGGCAAAATAAGTCGTCTAACGCCCGAGGGGGGGGGGGGGTCGATGACAGCGCTTTGCCGAGTGCCACATGGCACTCGGCAAAGCCTCTTTCCTGAGTGCCCCACATGTATTTGATGTAGTACTCGGCAAAGATGGATGTACGCCGAGTGTAATATGTTTGCCGAGTGTATTTTAGAGTACACAAGTTTGCCAAGTGCCCGATAAAATGCACTCGGCAAACTGTCAGACACTCGGCAAACAGACTGTTTCCGGTAGTGCGTGTCTGGCTATATTTTAGAACAAAATTAAATGGTATAATTAGTTATATATATTGCAACAAAGCAAATAGATATGAGCACAAGTACCTCAGCTCAGGGCATTCTCAGTGGGAGTATACATGCTGCTTTAATTTCACCGTTTTAAATTATACATATTTGTAGTGTTTAAATTTAATCCAAAGTATAGTTACTTCTTCTATTGCTCCCTGGTATTAACCAATCATAATAATCTTATTTAATTTTTTTTCACCTGCTTACTCATCTAAAGAAATTACAACCATTCCTCATGTAAGTGCACATCTCTCTCTTTAATTTTCATAAAACTCTACAAGTGCTTATATTTTTATATGTAGGGAGTAATTAATATCATTCCATAGAGGATATAATCTGATTTGGTGTAAAAAAATTAACAAAATATGAGAAATATGATATAGATAGATCAACCAAAAAGATGGACATTACATTATGAAGAATTCAGAATCCCCAAGATAAAAAGTAGAGGAAAGAGAATATTTATTTTGACACCACATATTATAAATATTGGTATATATATTACTGCATCTATGCAACATAAATAAAGGTATATATTGTCATTCACACAACTAATTAAAGCCCCAGGTACACTGTAATATAATGTAATGTATTCTATTTGTCTCAAAATATAGTGAATTTATATTATGTTTGAGCGTCGTATATATTAAGAAGATATATAAAAAAACACGATAGGTGATTGCGGGCTCGAAAGAGATTAGATGGTGTAACGAGTAATAAAATCTAGGGACAATACGAGCATTTTAGAAGTAAAAATAACTTTTTGTAAGTACTATGTTACATTTTAGACAAATTTGGATGGGTAAGGTATTAACTACCATACCGAAGAGTTAGCTGGAGCTGCATAATGCTTGGCTGCAGGTTAAGTTGTTGACACCCTGCAGGAGCTAACACCAATGTACAACATGCTGTCAATGGGATTTCTCAATGATCGAAGAACACCTAGCTAGAAGCTTATTTGGCAACTACGACGTACTACCTATGTATATATATACCCTCCAGACAATGACGGTGCACCGCATCGTCGAAAGATCGATCCGATCCTTTGGTCAGCAGCAGAATATAATTATATTGACCATTTGAGCAACAGATTAATTAGTAGAAGAGAGGCGACCAATGTAAGCCTGGCGTGTTAAGTTTCCTAGAGCTAGCCCTAATCACATCATATCAACACGTAAATTCTGCACCTGCCGATATGCATGCATGCATTAAAATAAAAGGACGAGACGAGTCCATCGATCTAGGCAAAAGGACAGTGCATTTGCAGATGCGAAGGAGAGAAAAAACCCAAAGATGCTAGCTAGCTTGTTCATCCATATCATGCAGGCTCCATCTGATGCTATACCTACACCCGATCGATCGAGTGAGTCCTCCACTCCTCCATCGATCTTTATCCACGAAGAACAGTGGCATCAATGCAAGCGGCCGGGTAGATATATAGCAATATAATCTGGCCGGCCTCTCATCGATCTCATCATATTGTTCGTCCTGCAATGCAAAATGCGTGGAATTAATTAATGTACGAGTACAGCGATGACGAGAACGACAGATCGATTGCTGCAGCTAGCTTGGCTAAGCTAGCTCTGGATTGTTGTGATTTTATGATTCTGGTTTGTATTTTTTAGAAATAATTTTATAGTAAACTACGTTTATATATATGTGGACTTATCTTAATTTCTGCAAAAGTAGGAACCAATTCTCCTAAATTCTAGTTTGAAGGACTTATATAATAATAGTTATGTTTCTCTATTTTTTTTTTGAAAAGAGGCATGAGATTTTCCCTTGTATTAAAAAGAGGAAGAAGGTACAAGAAGGGAGCAGCCGCAAGGGCACTCCAAAGGAAGCGAAAATGCGGGGAACAACAACGAAAAAAGAAAGGAATTAGGGAAAAGAAAGGAGAGAAACAGACTCTATTACAACACAGGTACTAGAGAAACTCTGAAGCATGAACCTGAAGCCAAGTTGAAACATCTTGTACAACCTGGTGAAAGACTTGAAGGGCCGAGAACGAGGAGCTTTGAAAGATACGTCGATTACGTTCTTTCCAAATATTCCATATAACATAGATGAAGGCACCATTAAAAGCACGTCGCTGATTTTTGTGGATAGCATTCGTGAGGAGCCGCCAGTGGTCTGCCATTGAGGTCACCGGTGATGAAGGAAAAAGGCTTGGGGAGGCTTGCCACACAGAGACGAGGAGCCAAACCTCCTTTGCAAAGGAGCAATTAAAAAGGATATGGACAACAGTTTCAACCTCCTGGTCACAAAAGATGCAAAAGTGTCTACATGGCCACCCTCGTTTAGAAAGATTGTCAGCAGTTAGAATCCTCTGTTGAATGGTCAACCAAGCAAAAAACGACACTTTCCTTCCGCACTCGCTCTCCAAATGGTCGATGGCCAAGAAGGGCGAGTGAAGCCATCTAGTTGGGCGATGTAAGCCGATTTCACCGTGTAGGATCCGTTTGTTGTCCACTTCCATCGAACTCTATCTGATTCCATGGGATCCCGATGGAAGTTGGAAATTAAGCCCCAAAGAGGGATGAATTCCGTCATGTGGGAGTGGTCATGAAGATGACGAATGCTCCTAATCCAATTGTTATTGGAGAGCTCTTTCTCAACTGACCTGTATTTCTGAGATGTAAGACGATAGAGACTAGGAGCCAAGTCTTTTGGAGCGTGGCCATTGAGCCAGCGAGAGTTCCAGAAACTGAAACGGTCCCCTTTTCCAATGAAGATTTCAACTGAGGCATCAAACAAATCCTTATCCATGTTGTCCAAAGGGAACGAAAAGCCTTTCCAAATGTGAAGGGGGTCTAAAGCAGCCTTCCAAGGCCAGCGGAGGCGCAACGCTCGGCCAAACAGACTGAGGTCTAGCACTCCAAGTCCCCTGAGATATTTCGGGGTGCACACCGAAGACCATCTAACAAGGCAATGACCACCATTGACTTCGTTTGTGCCTTTCCATAAGAAAGCATGTCGAAGCTTGTCAATTTTTCGTATCACCCATTTTGGTGCTTGGAGCGCGGAGATATGGTAAGTGGGGGTTGTCGAAAGCACTGTCTGAACAAGTGTGAGACACCCTTGAGAGGATAGGAGGCCACCCTTCCAACCTGAGAGGCGACCAGCAATCTTGTCGATGAGGGGTTGGAAATCAATTTTTCTCGGCTTTCTATAGTGGAGGGGAAGGCCGAGGTAGCGACACGGGAAGCTGCTCCATTTTGCTTGGAAGATACCCTAAAGAACGTCGATGTTCATGTTATCACAACAGATAGGATAAATCTCTGTTTTTTCAATGTTGGTGATGAGGCCCGTCGCTTTACCAAAATAGTCTAATATGTCTCTCAGGTTAAAAAGGTCCTGTTGTGAAGGGGAGAGAAAGATAGCAGCGTCGTCAGCATAAAGAGAGGTTCTAGGGATGTTGCCCCTTGAAGGGAGTGGGGAAAGGACTCCAGAGGACGTTGTTAGGTCCAAAAGCTTCTTGAGAGGATCAATGGCAAGTAAAAACAACATTGGAGAGAGGGGATCCCCTTGACAGAGGCCTCGACAATGCGAGAAAGCTCCACCCGGTCTTCCATTTAGAATGACACGCGAAGACGATGTTGAAAGGAGCATGCAAATCCACTCTCGCCATCTAGGTCCGAAGCCCCGATGATGAAGGAGATCTAAGAGGTATTCCCAACTGACCGAGTCAAAAGCTTTTGCAATGTCCAATTTGACGAATAAAGATGGGATGCCTGAAGAGTGGAGGTTCTTCACCGCATGCTGCACACGGATGAAATTGTCTTGGATAGCTCTCTTTTTGATGAAAGCACTCTGACAGGGAGAGATCAGCGCGTCTAAATGTTTCGTTAATCTGGAGGCAAGCACCTTAGTTATGATTTTTGAGACGGAGTTTATTAAGCTTATCGGTCGATAGTATCCTACCACACTGCATGCCTCCTTTTTGGGGAGGAGGGCAATATGACTGTTATTGAGAAGGCGAAGGTTCCCAGGTCGGAGGTTAAAGAACTGAGAAAACACCGCCAGGAGATCCGACTTGACCAAGTCCCAAAAGAAACGAAAGAATTGCATGGTGAAGCCATCTGGACCCGGCGCCTTTTCGGGGTGAAGTTTGAAAATAGCACATTTGATCTCCTCTTCTGAGAAAGGAAGGTCTAAATCGCTAAGATCATGACGCTGGAGGTCAAGATTTTCCCAATTGAAGGTGGCTTGCCTATGAGACTTCATCCCAAGGAATGCCCGAAAATGATCAAGGATGGCAGCTTCTTTCTCCTCATGAGTAGAAGCAAGCCTCTCTCCAATTTGTAGTGTCGGGATGAAGTTTCGCCTTCTACGTCCATTGGCTTTGAGGTGGAAAAACCGAGTATTCGCATCTCCTTCTTTGATAAAAATTTGGCGGGAACGTTGTCTCATTCGAATTTTGTCAATGGCCGCCAAACCAATGAGGCGGTGCTTTAGTCGAGATCTCAAAGGTTGTTCTCTCTCTGACAGGGGACGAAGCTCCTCTGCCTTATCGAGTTGGAAGATAGCCTCAGTGGCGATGGCCGATTGAAGTCGAAAAACACCAATGCAGGACCTGCTCCAATTTTTGAGAGAGCGCGCCGTACGCTTTAGACGCTCAAAGAGGGAGAGAAAGGCATCTGTAGTCCGAGAAGTCAATGCCCAGGCTGAATGAACTGTCTCCTGAAAACCTTCCATGTGAATCCAACACTGTTCAAAGCGAAAGGAGTTGTTAGGGGGAGAGGCAACTTCGCCCATCAAGAGAAGAGGGCAGTGGTCTGAAGTGTGAGAGGACAAAGCCTGGAGGGAGCAATGGTTGAAAAGGGTGTCCCATTCCGAAGAGCAAAAGAAGTGATCGATTCTTGTCATGGTCGGGGATGTTGTTAAACTTGACCAGGTAAAACGACGCCCAGAAAGTGGGATTTCACGCAGCCCGAGCAAGTCTAGAGTAGATTTGAATTCACCCATCAAACGCCGATTTAGGTTAGAATTGTTTTTATCCTGTGACCGGTAGATTAGATTGAAATCCCCAATGATTGTCCATGGAGCTTGCATTTGGGCACCAATCTGACGAAGCTCATGAAGAAAATTGAGTTTTTCACCGTCCGCTTGGGGACCATAGACCCCAGTGATGCACCAAGTGAGCTTATCAGAGCGCGCCGTGATAGTAGCTGTGATGGAGAAGAGACCATTTTGATTGCTAGAGAGGTCGAAGAAGTTTGCATCATAAGCAAGGATGATGCCTCCTCTTGTATGGTTTGCAGGGAGGACAAAAAAAGATGATCTGAAATTGGAACCCAGAGTTTCCACTATCAAGTCTGTAGTCACATGGTCAAGCTTTGTTTCTTGGAGACAAATAATTGACGCTTTTGAGTTCTCAACGATGATCTTGATAGCGTGCCGCTTGGCCGGATTATTCAGACCACGAACGTTCCAAGAAAAGATATTGGTGTGGGCTTGTGACATTTCAGAAATAACATTTGTCAACCAGACAGAGGGGGAAGAGGCAGAAACTTATTGCCCTCAAGAAATGTCGAAGACAGAACTGTTTGGGAGCAAAAGCTGAGCGCTGACCTGAGACAAAAACATGATGCTTAGAGCAGTTTCTATGGCCACCAGGAGTTGTCTCTGTATTTTCTAGTAGACATGCATTGCTTCTAACATCCACACCACAAAATTCAGGCAAAACAGAGTAGTGAAGCAACAACCGAGTGACGAGGCATAAGCAGTAGTAGATAAAGTCACTAGTCATTAGAGGCAGCATACATAGAATGTCGCTTAAACAGCGAAACACAATGTCTTGAGACAGGAGCGATGACATGATAACAAAGTCTTTGGCTAACACATAACCATAGAGGAGATAGTAGAATGTCCTTGTGGTCGTTCATATGTCCTATATATTTGTTGTTATATGTTGTAGTGCTTATGCTGGCATTTGTAAATGACCCTAGCTGGATCATCTTTGTTCTACGAGGGTAATATCACTGAATCACTGATGTAGCATGAGCGTACATGTGTACTTTCTGTGGAGATAAAAGATCTAGGAGCAATGAAACACTGCATTTCCGAAGAAACTCTAATGCCATACAATGCAAAAGGGATGCACAAGAACAATGCATCACACGACACAAAATGGGCTAAAATGCATCAACAACATCTTTCAATGCCGTCCCACCAACAGTTTGGTCAGTGTTGTTGAATTCATAAAGCCTAGCATAGATTTTGTTTCTTCTGAGACGATGCTAAAGCCTGGAATCTGTCAGGTCAGACAAGATGGATCAACATGGATCAAGTCACTGATTCATTGTGAGAACAGCATAAGATAATTCTCACATTTCAGCGAGAGGTTCAGAGATCACTGATCAGACAAGTTCATTGTTTCATCAATTTGCAGTGAACTATGATTAGTTGCACCATGATCACCTTCACGCCAAGCAGATGCCACCAACTCCTCATACTGCAACATCTCAGACAAAACCCTTCGCACCATCGATGAACTAGTTGCACAGATCATATCTTGCACTGAACTTCGAAACAGAAGCCGCCTCCATCTGTAAGTATGTACTGGGTCCACGGAACGAGGCTTCACAAAAGGATGCTTCTTTCTGACATGCTTGCAAAGCTCACCATAAGTACCCAAGTATGAGCAACTATCTTGCATACAGCTCCTCTTATTTTTGTTCAGTTGTTCCCGAGCAGGCTCAACCAATGTATATCCCTTAACCCCACCACGGCAGAGGGGGCATGTAAGCTCTATGGAGCCTAAGTCCTCACAGTCTTTTGGGTTTCTGCGTGAATCTATAAGCTGATCAAGACAGTTTGAGTGGTGGAAATTGGTTGCACATATATATGGACGGCAACCTTTATCATGAGACGAACAGAGCAGAAGGACAGCATTGTGAGGGCATTCCAAGCAAACTGGGCAGATTGCATCTTTCCACACATATTTCTCTTTCGCTGCTAGTGTTGACTCCAGGTTAGCAACTCTCTTGAAATTGTAATGGCTGATGGGTCTCTGATAATGTGATGATCTGAGCAGATGAGGTGAATATTTCCTGCTCCTTGTACTCTTAGTCATCTTGGTCATAGCTGCAACTCTGCAAGATGCATATATTAAGAATGTACAATTTCATGAAGCCTATTTAAAGACAATTCATTATTCCATTTTTTCAATATCACAAATTTAAATAATAAAAGGAGCTTAGCTAACTGTGGATTTGACCCAGATCAATATACAGGTATATTGGCCCACTTTAGTTAAACTAAAAATGCACTCTTTCACTAGCAATGAAGAAAAGGTGTGATTTTAGTATAACTAGTGTCTAGTGGGTCAATGATACCCATGGGTGGACTTCCTCCCGTCCTAGCAATGGTGGTATAGACTATAGAGTTTTCACCTTTTTCTTAGGCTTTCTGGGTGGGGGAATAAAATTGGCTACCTATAAAATTTCCTTTGCACTCTCCTTATATATAAATAAATGGATTAGAAGCCTTCTAGATGGAAAGATGGTCAAAACATGAAAGTTAGATCTCAACAACAAACATTATGAGCAAATCATATGTTTGATGACACCACTTCTGTTTTGTCCTGATTTTGAGTGTGCATTGGAAACCATACATTATGATTCTAGATTAATCCACCCATCACATATATTTTGTGTTCAATCTTCATTCCTTGACTTCATCCAAAGTTGAATTAAATAAGTTGCAAGTCCAATATCATCTAGTGATGAAAAAATCTAAGGGAACCGGTTATGATTTTTTTAAAAAAATATAATTTCAAATTTGTATAGCCGTTTAAAAAAATTCAAAAATAGGTAGCAGTCGGCTCTTCATGGGCCAACTGCTGCCACGTCAGCGTCAGTTGGCCGACCAAGTGCCAACGGGCACTGTTGGTGCGCCGTGCCCTACGCGCCCCCCGTGCCCGCCCCGCTCACCCCCTAGAGCGTCGCGCGCCCGCCCCCTCGCCTCCCACGCCCACCACCCACCGCCTCGGCTCCCGCCCCGCGTGGACAGGTGGGAGCCAAGGCGACGGGCGGCATGTGCGGGGGGCGATTGGTGCAGGAGGCGAGGAGGCGGGCGCACGGGACGCGGCGCAGCGCACCAGCAGCGCTAGTCGGCACTTGGTCGGCCAACTGGCACTGACGTGGCACAGTCGGCCCATGAAGAGCCGATTGCTACCTATTTTTGAAATTTTTTGAAACTTCTATACAAATTTGAAATTTTGTTTTTAAAAAATATTATTTAAAAAAATCACAGGTAACTGCTAAACTTTGAACTTTTTTGCTTTAGTTCAGCATAAGTTCCACTGGAGTACTGGACATTAGATGGTAATGGTCAGGTCAAACAGAAATCTGAACATAATATTGGAAATGTTTACGTCAGAGGTCCATAGTTTTTTTTTTCAGCACATAGATTACAAAAAAAAAAACAAAATATGATGATCCTAGTGGTTCAGAAAAATGGATAGGTTTGATACTGAAATGTCATTTCAACTGCCAGACCAATCATAAGACATGGAACAATCCCCTTCCACACTCCACCCAGAGACTAACAGAAAGTTCATAATCATATCATGCATAGAAAATACTTATCTTAGATTGCCAGCAACCAGGAAATCTATAGGAAATTCTCTAGCATGATTGCAGTACATAAATTTCACTACAAATCCACATTGCTATCAATATCTACAGCAACACAGGACATAACTATTAAGGTCATATGTCCCCACAAAATGGCAAGCATGTTGCATCGAGATGCAAGAATATTAAGTCTATCAGCTCATCAATTCTAACTTTGATAACCTTAAGGTTGTGCACACAACACTATACTTTTCTGCTTTCCCTTAGAAAACACACATGTAATTTTATCAAAAAAAAATCCCTAAATCTTCACCTTTAACCGAACACGATATAAACTGTTATTACAGGGAACGTCCCTCGATATTGGACATCAGGGAAATACCCTCTTCCAAAATCCTATACTTGAGGAGGCTATCACAGAGAGGCACAGTTCCCTTCGTCTAGCTGAAGCAAATCGATCGGTGACGTGAGGAACAAGGGCCAACAGATCAAGGAACTTAATCAAGAACCAAACCCAAAACAAACAATCCGGCCAAGCGAAGACAAGAAAACCAGCGCCTCCTCAACCCGGTAAATGCAAAGGCGGGGGTGGGGAGGGCATACCGAGCCGAAGGGAGGCGATTTGAACCGCGGATACGGGAACAACTCACCACCGGCCGCAGGTTTCCTCGAGGCTAAAGAGAGAGAAGCTACAAAGCGGCAGGCGGCGGCGCCGTTGCCCGCCGGCTGCCGCGCCGCGCTGGGGTTTAGGGCGCGCGCGCGGTGGTGGCGTTTCGAGACCCCTCCGCTGCCGAGTCGCTCGCCACTGATGTGGTGCTTCTCTCGAAGCGACGTACGCCACGATGTAGGCCGGTTAGAAAGCCCAGATCGGGCCCATGTGCGGCCCATGCGTGGCCCATTGTATTTTTCTTTTTGAAAAGAGAGGCCATGCAATTTTTTTTAAAAAAACACATATTTATTTATTATTTCTTAATAAATAAATATGTAAGAGACATGTTTTTTCAATTTCATGAAATATATGCATACACACAAATACTCATGTAATATTAAATATTTGTCACAAATATCAGCTTCATCTATCTTACTTCTGTGATCATGTTTCAAACTGATCCATCAAATTTGAGCGAGTCGTGAGTGCGAGAAGAATTTACACCTTTCATGGACTTGACTTCCAAAGGTATTTGGTACATGCTACCCCCGATTCTGAAAATAAGTCGATATTTTTTTAGATTCATCGTTTATTATTAATTCGGTTTTAAAAGTAATATACCGGTATTAAAAGTAATAAATATAGATTTTACTAACAGTAATGATGACAGATTCATCACCACCACCGGCTTCTTTTAAAAGGGGAATTTGATCATATATCCACCCTTAGATGGAAATTGAGAATTTACCCACCACATCTCAATAACATGCATGCAAGGTCCACATAGATCAATGACATGTGGGTCAGGAGGATAAATCCTCATTTTCCATCTAAATGGAGGGTATATAATCAATTTTTCCTTTTTAAAATAGTATAGAAACACCAGCTTCTTTTAAAATAGTACAGAAACAATCGAGGGTTTGAGGTAATGAAATCACGTAGCTCAGGGATCAGTTCCTCACCTTTTGGGCTGTTCAAAGCTAGATTGGTCAGTGTATCAGTTATACTAGTCAGAGGCCTGTGCTTTGCAACAAAAACTTATTTTGCAACAGGTATTTGCGTAAAAATAATGTTTTTGTATGATTTTTTAGAAATCTAAGTGTTTTTACATAAAATTCGTACGTCCACGTAAAAATAAAGAAATTAAAAAACTGAATTGCAAAAGTATTTTTTTATTTTTTTTCTTCTTTCTCATTCTTTTCGGTTGCTTTCAGGTTGCTGCATGCATGCGCGTCCGTTTTTTTGGTTGCTGCATGCGATTGTGTGGCCGGGAGATCGTGCGCAGGGCCGTGGCGTGCGGCCCGGCGGTACGGGTCAGGCGGTTTTTACAGGGTATAATAGTAGAGATATGAAGTAGCCATCAGGTCGCAAACTGATTGGGCGACCTGATAGTGATAGGACAAATGAAATCTATTGCTTCTGATCAACATTACCGCCTGCATTCCTTCGAGAGGAAAACAGCGAAATTTTTATCATCCCCACGTCGCGTTGATCAGTAGTGTGCCCGGTACTCAAACAGTCCTACGATTCGATCACGATCTGAAGAGATTTTCTGAACCTTATTGTTTCAGGCTGTGTTTTTACTCTTTTCAACATTTTCAGAAGTCTTGAACCTTTGAGCTGAAACTTTTGGAGCTCTGAATCAACCTGATGGTTTATTAATTTGCTTGTCAAGAGCCAAAGATGTATCATGGATAGCTGGTACTGTGCCGTGTTCTTAACTTCTTTTAAGTTGTGTTCGGTTTAGTTTTTCCTAAAGCTGTAAAAAGTTGCTCAACCGCAATATCCACTATGTTATTAAAAGTTTGAAAAGTTAGTTTCGTTCTAATTTTCACAACTTGTTAGCTTACAACGGTTTTTTCACGGTTCACGCTTCGCCGCAAATTTTTTAGAATAATAGTTTAACTAAACACACTCTTAACCTCTTGTTTGCTTAACTCGTGTACTGATTGTCCAAAGACAAGTAGAGATCGAAGCACATTCTCCGCCACGTTACATCAACGCCACACCAAGCTACATTCCATTATGCAAAGCAGAGGAAAGGCATATAATTCTGTGGCGATCGAGCCCCAAGTAGTGGTGCATGTGGAATGGGACGGCATTCGCAATCCTATTCACATATATGCTTTGTCTAGCTAGTGCGTACGTGCGTGCTCTAGTTCATCGTGTTGCAAGAAGCAAACCATGCTATGCTTCAATTTGTTACAATATGGGGAGAAGAGTTTAATTACCATGCATGACTTCAAGTCCACAATTGTTTTTAATTTGCCCCAAGATAACATCCGACCAATTTTTTAAAAAATAATATTTAAAAAAAAACAAATTTGTAAGCTTGTTTGAAAATTTTGTAAAAGTAGTATGCGGTCGGCACTTAAAGTGACGACTGGTGCCACGTCAGCTCCAGTCAGCACTTCAAGTATCGACTGGACGCTACCCTCCTATCAGATTTTATCATGTCAGCTCCAGTCGACACTATTTGACCATCTCTGACTAATTTCGAGACTCAAGTGGATCATGCATGCTTGGATCAATGGATTAATTATTCACTTTGATTATTAATGTCTCCGGACGTCGTAAAAAACATTAATATAGATAGTTGATTAAATACGTTTAAAATAATTAATTAAAAAATGAGCTAACCAGTTTAATTATGAAACGTAATTCGTAATTTGCATGCGCACGTCGCCTTTATGAAAAATTGTATGAAAACTTTATTAATTATTTCATGTTTCTAATACACACAACAATTAATATATTAGCACGCTAAAGAAATGAATCAATTATTGCATCTATATATGTCCGCTCGGATTAAAAGAAATTTATATGAAATATTACTTTTAGAAGGTATAGATCACCGATAATAAATCTGAGTCATTGAATCGTATAAATTGGACGGTCATGAAATTTGAGAGCAACCTAAAATTCTAAAATTCTAGTTGCGCTGATGTCCAAAACACAATATTTTCATCTTTTTGAGAACGTAGGCGGTAATATGATGAGAGCTTGGATTAGTTCCGAATTAGATCCGGATCGACAGTGATCGATCTTGGGGGTGGATGGATTTAGAATATTTAGCCATATCATGCAGGAATCCGGCATTGCTAGGGGCCGAGCTATTTTCACCGGAAGCGGAAGGCGTAGATGTGCAGGATTCGCCGGAGAAGCCGGCCGTCACATCAAGAACTCGCCCTGCTGCCGCTGCCGGTGAGTTACAGGTCGCCAAAACACTGTGCGATCCACACGGCGATGGCCCAAGAGCATTCCCCTGCTTTGGTGCTAAATCCCCCGCGGAGAAAGGAATTTTATAAAGCCTCCTGCTTCTTCTTTGGCCGTTGCTTTCCTGCACGGCTTTGCGCCCGATGCGTTCGCGATGGCTCGCCGCAAGAATATATTGTGTGCTTCGCCATGCCCATGGCCATGGCCATGGATATATATGGGTTAGGTCGTCACTTGGGTGTGGCCGTGTGGGGGCAAGCTAACGTGTGCCGTGCCGGGTGTTTTGAGATTAGGAGCTAGCTAAACCTAAACATGAGGCAGATATCGGTGGCCGTGGTGGTGCTCGTGGTGGCGTCGGCGCTGTGTGCTTTGCTGCCGGACGCTGCTGCTGGTTTCGCCGGCGATATCCGGGTCGACCTGACGCATGTGGACGCCGGGAAGGAGTTGCCCAAGCACGAGCTGATCCGGCGAGCCATGCAGCGGAGCAAGGCGAGGGCGGCCGCGCTGTCCGTGGTGAGGAGCGGTGGGCGGTATAGCAAGAGCGCGCAGGCTGCAGGCGTGCCGGTGCGGCCTTCCGGTGATCTGGAGTACGTGGTTGACTTCGCCATCGGCACGCCGCCGCAGCCTGTCTCGGCGCTGCTGGACACCGGCAGCGACCTCGTCTGGACGCAGTGCGACACCTGTACGGCGTGCCTCGGGCAGCCCGACCCGCTGTTCTCGCCGGGGATGTCGTCGTCGTACGTGCCCATGCGGTGCTCCGGCCAGCTATGCGGCGACATCCTACACCACGGCTGCCTGAGGCCGGACACCTGCACGTACCGGTACAGCTACGGAGACGGGACGACGACGCTGGGGTACTACGCCACTGAACTGTTCACCTTCACGTCGTCGTCCGGCGAGAAGCAAACCGTGCCGCTCGGGTTCGGCTGCGGCACGATGAACGTCGGCAGCCTGAACAACGCCTCCGGAATTGTGGGGTTCGGCCGGAACCCGCTCTCGCTCGTGTCCCAGCTCTCCATCCGGCGATTCTCCTACTGCCTCACGCCCTACACCAGCAACAAGAAGAGCACCCTCCTGTTCGGGTCCCTCGCCGACGGCGTCTACGACGACGACTCCACCGGGCCTGTCCAGACGACGGCGCTCCTGCAGAGCCGACAGAACCCGACCTTCTACTACGTCGCGTTCACCGGCGTCACGGTCGGCGCGAGGAGGCTGCGGATACCAGCGTCAGCGTTCGCCCTGAAGTACGACGGCTCGGGCGGAGTGATCATCGACTCCGGCACGGCGCTTACGCTGTTCCCGGCCGCGGTGCTCGCCGAGGTGGTGAGGGCCTTCCGCTCGCAGCTGAGGCTGCCGCTCGCGACCAGCTCCGGCAGCAGCCCGGACGACGGCGTGTGCTTCGCGGCGCCGGTGACGGCTGGTAGGCTCGCGGTGCCGAGGCTGGTGTTCCACTTCCACGGCGCGGACCTCGACCTGCCGCGCCGGAACTACGTGCTGGAGGACCCCAGGAAGGGGCGCCTGTGCCTCCTCCTGGCTGACTCCGGCGACTCCGGCGCTACTATCGGCAACTTCGCGCAGCAGAACATGCGCGTGCTGTACGACCTCGAGCGGGAGACCTTGTCGTTCGCGCCGGCGCAGTGCTGACGCGCGCCGCGCCGGGAGCACGGAGCAGCAGCCATCGCCGGCCGGCCGGCCGGGGCACATATTTCATACACTTGTTTACACAAAACGCAACTATTTTTTTTTTAATTTTCGTTCACCTTTCTAGGCCGTACGATATGCATCCAACGACCCGTGCTATCAGATAGCAAACGAGCTTATTGTTTTTTCTCCTCCTGTTTACGAGCAAGACCGATGACTAAAATAAAATTACGTCACATGATTAATAGTACATAATTGTTTCTTATCTGCTAGAGAATTTTATTTATTATATATGATCGAAACGGTGTATATTTAAAACCAGTGAACTATTAATTACTTTCTATAAATCATATAACTTTCTTTAGTGCGTGCACGTCTATATATACACGCAGCAATTAACAGATTTTCTTGATGTACAGAAAAAATTCACATGCTAACAAATTAATCGCTACATCCACTATAAAAAAGAAAATAATCAATAAATTTTGCATGTGAACGACATATATATATATATATATTAATTTCCATAATCAACGAGTTAATTTACAACCAGTTTACCCATGTTTAATTATGTAGGTAATGTACCATTTTTTTGTGAGATACGTGTTTCATGTTTCTAGGGGCTGAGTCGCAAGCTACCTAGAGACGACGGTTCCCTTCGCACCATTGGATTTCGATCCGATGGATATCTGAGGGGGTTTTGGGATGGTGGGATCTACCTCTATAGTATAGAAGAGACCTCAGTACCGTCGAATCCATGCTAAATAACGTTGATCGTGACCGCAGAAAATAGTCGAAGCCTTCAACGTAAGATGATTCCGTTCCCTTAAGTTGTGGGATCTACTAGCTTCTAATAATTTTTTTCTTAGAGAATTTTCTACATGATGTTTTTAACCGAATAACAAGTGCAATATAATTTATATGCACAAATACACACGTGGATCACTTGTTCGTGATCTCATTCATCCATCTTTCGATGAAGGTATCAGATCTGGAGCAACAATGAGAGCTTGGATGAACAGCGCCGATCCGTATGACCTAGATATGTTATCACGTTTAAACGTCGTTCTCTAATTTATTACTTTATTATTAATGATAGTGGTCGGACTTATTTAATGATCTTAATGTCGTGCTAAATTTCATACGCAATTATTAATTGATAAGTTTGTATGAAATCATTGAACTCGTGAGACTCGTCACGTTTCGAGTATGGAATAGAAATGGACTATGATTTTTATTTAATTACGTGTTGTGCAGATTCGGACTCGAGATATTTGACTCCGATATCAACTTAAGTTGCATATGTACCAAGCAATTCAACTTAAAAGCTTAAATTTATGAGAAACAAATAATTTACTTTATATTCTAATGCAACCGATTTACATTGGACAACCCTACCGTGACTGCTTAAGACTGTGCCGGTTTAACTTTTCTAACCAGTTTCCTAGTTAGTAGGAAGCTAGAAGCTGAACTAAACGAGTTCAAGGTTAACCATATTTTTTTAAACTAGAAGTTTTTCCGTAGTACAAACTGAAAGCTAGGGGACTCCAACTTTTATAGCTTCTTAGTTCAACTTTGAATGAAAATTACTCACCATACCATTACAATATAACAGTTCACGTAAAATTTGAAAAAGGTGAAATTTTAGTAAAATATGTCATTTTAGTGTAATTCAAAAATATATAATTTTAACATAAACATTACAAAATTTCATGATTATAATAATTTACATATAAAATTACATATTAATAATGTAACCAAATATCATGAGTTACAAAATATAAATACACAACTATTCTAACCAAACAACTTCTCAGTTTTTCCTTCGATCACAAAAGATTTCCCACAACTAATAACTCACGGCGTTTTTTTTAGAATCTACAGCTCAGTCAAAAACATCGTAAGCTAGTCACGCTAAGAACAGAACAGTAACCAGATTTTTTTTTCACATGTTTTCAGGAGGGAGTTGATTCTCATAGGATTTTGTGTGTGCTCATAAACAAGGAGGCAATCTTTTTTTTAAAAAAAACACTGGTCCCTCTCAAATTTGTTCAAATTTCGAAGAAAAGAGAAACTACCGTCCTCCCCTGTTGCACAAATTGTAGTGTCACATCAAAGTTTGCTCTGCCAAAATCTCTCTTAAAATTAAACTGGCCGTGATCATTCAACTTAATCTTGTATTCTTCTCAGGGGGTTAACGTCAGCTGCCCATAACATTCAGACATTCAGCGCACACCACAGAAGACTTTATCCTCTTGTTCAGGTTTCCAATTCAAAAGAAAGCGACTTTTTTTTCAAGGTTTCCATCGCAATTTGTCAATTGGTAGTAATATGTAGCTGTATGATCACAAGTTTTTCTTGAAATATACGGGAGCCTTTATGGCGCCCCATATACCAGGTCTATAGAGGTATAGTAAGAGATTAATTCAATCTCAACCCTTGATTAAATATAATTAAATTGATTAACTTCATGCCACCAATCCAGCAGTCTTCCGAGTTTTGATCACCACCGGTTCAGGTATGCAGCAATCAGATTTCACACGAGGAATGAATCAATTGAATGTGATCGTTTTTTTTTCTGTACTGTGACAATCAACATGTATACCCACATCTTCAATGTTCTATCTCAACAAAAGGAGAGGAAACAAGAGTGGTGTATCTGTTAGGTTTTATCCTTGGGAAGTGCCCTTGCTTTATCAGACATGTTATGTTTTCATCAGTCCTTTCTCACTGTGTCTGATGTAAATCAGAATTCATATGAACTTTGTTATGTTTTCATTGTTTCTCACTAGCCTGTGAGTGCGAGTCTGTGAACACTTGTTAGCATCTTGTCAGGATGAGGCGCCCCAAATTGCATCATCTCCTTCACTGCATCTTGAGTGCACATACTTGAGCATCTCAACAGGATTGCAGACCCCACTGCACTTCCAGTCGAATGATGCAACACAGATGTTTCCTGCTTGCGCCTTCCACTCGCAGTCTGAGCCCGTTTCAGAAAGAAAATGTTTGCAATTAGCTCTGTGGTGATCTTCAGAAACGGTGCAATTCATACGGAGTAACTGAACAAAACAGACCTGGTGGTGTTCCACAGCACATGTCTCTGTTGTCAATGTGTTCCACATCTAGACCGATAAACCATGCGCCAAGTGAGACGTCTTCGTTTGCATATTTGTGCAACATAGGCCTGGATTATATGATGTGGTCAAGACAAGAGCATCAGTAGCAATTCAGCAAATGAATGTTTTGTCTGAATGAACACACACACACACACATCCTCTAGTCTTACTGGTTGATTGAGATGTAGGTGGCAAGGTCCTTTGAGATGGCATATATCTGTCCCGTGGCATGGCGGAAATACTTGTTTCCGTCTTCACCAAACTTCCAGAACTCAGGCTCATGGTATTTCTCATTTCTGATAAAAAGGCGCAGAGGAAAAATGAATATCAGCATTTGTTGGATATCATACATTGGAACTCCAGAAAAATTATGTTGTTTCAAGAAAACTTACTTGTCAGAAAGAACTGGTCCTGATTTCATGCACCCAATATAAACCCGGGGTTTCAATTTATGCTGGCCAAGGGTTGTGACCAGCATTCCTGTATCACTCACATCAGTTAATTACTGAAAAACAAATCTCTCATCATGGTCAAATGCTCAAAGCGTATATAATTAAGCTTACCAAGGTTGACATGAACATCATCATCCACCTTGACGTAGAAATCAGCATCCCATAATGCCACAGCAGTGGAAAAGAATATCTTGGTCTTTGCAGATAGCTTGTGGTACCCTTCAACATGGTCCTACATGCATATGTGGTTGCAGCAGATTAAAGTTTAGTATGGAAGGATTAAGGAAGCCACCATCATGGTAAAACAGATTTGGCAGATTGTGGATCAACAGAAACTGGAAAAGAATGGTGAGATTCTATTATTGGAGAATGTCACCATACCAGCCTAAGAAAATCATGATGAATGGCATCCTCAGTCTCTATAGCCTTATCGAGGACATTGTTTGATGTAGCACTGTAATCAAATTTAAAAACAGTTACTATTAGTTACTGACAAATAAGTAGTAAAATTTCATGATATATATAACACTACCTGCCAATAGTTTTTTACGACCTAAAAGAATTTTTGTGCAGTATGAGCTCTTAATGCATTTCCTATACAAACAATAGAGGTTTTCATGGTTCTTGTGTAATTTCAAATCTAGGCATTGGTTTGCTGCTTCTTTACTGAAGTTACTAGAGCTCATCACAATTTATTAACAACGCGAATCCATGAAATTTCTGTATTTTGGAGTTTGAACAAAATGACTAACTACAGTAATATCTGGAACCCACAACAGAAGGAAACATTATGTCATTATGTACTTTTTTGCCTAAAGTGGAACATATATGCTTAAAAAAATATTTGCTTGAATTATGAATAATTGAACCATAGTGCAAATAATCTTACCTATGCCCTATCGTAAATCGAATGATTATTCCCTTTTCCTCTTCCAATTTCTTGAGTTTCTCACCTGAAAATAGCAGAGGGAGATATGCAGTTAAACTTAGAGTCAATGAGTTCAGGAGCACGTCAAAAATACATTCTAGTGAAAAAGGCTCAAATTTAGCTGAAAATTATGCAGGTGAAAAAGGTGTGACTGCAATAGTTTTATTTTTACAAGAATTAAATGATGATAAATAACCCAATTTGATTATTTCAACACTTGTATATTCCTTTCCCATTTCCTTGTTAGCTGCAATGCTGCATAATAATCATCTGACTTGATTAAACACAGTCTTATGCACTGCATCTAACTACAAACAAGAAATTCGATGAAGCTAGTAATTTCAAGGAATAACCATGTTTCATTGCAGTACAATGCTTTGCAATTTGCATTGAAAGTATGAACCTTGAGGCATCCAGGTCTGCCTGACAGAATCCCGACGTTTCGCGCTACTGAAGGCGGTGTTGATCCCAATCACTACAAAAGCCTTCTTCCTTTGCTGGCTCATGCCATTTGCAGTGCCAAGCAGCTCATCTGTACTGCGCTTTGCTGCCAGCTCCATTTGCAGAGTGGCAATGGACTTGTCTAGATATCTAAACAGGAAATGCCATCCAAATTAGTCTCAACAGACAATCCAAATCTGCTAACAGATGAAGAACATTTTTTTTTCAGGATGCATGTAACATACTGTATGGCTTCATGAGTCTTTGTCACTTCCCCCATCACGTCCAGATCGCTAGCTGGTTTCTGAAACAAAGGGTGTTAGAAAGAAGGTATCAGAAGGGAAGACTGAAGAAAGGAGTTTCATATTCAGACCAGCCATCTCCACTCTGCATCTCATTCATGTAAAACAACTGGTTTCATCTTAAGAAAAAAAAATAAAACTGGCATTTTTCTTTTTCTTTTTCTACAAAGTACAAACCAGGTGCCAAAACAAAGCTCTATCATGTGAAAGAGGTACATAATTACAGGTAAACTTTTACAAAAAAAAGTTTTTTTATTAAAAAGTCATGGATCATGAACATATACAACGATGTCTGAAACAACAAGATCAGAAATTTTTCGATAGTGGGGTCATTTCGATACAAATTGAATCAAAAAGAGAAAAATAAAAGAGAGAGGGAAGCAAAGGCTAAGGTTCCGGGATTAGTCAGCCCTACCGGCTTGGCGACAAAATCTTCAGAAACGGCCAGCTCCCTCTCCTGCCGCCGGCGCCGCGCCACGACCGGGTTCGGGTTCTGCCGCTCCGGCGCCGCTCGGAACCTGGTCGAGTCCATCGCCGGCCACCCAACGACCCCAACATCAGCCCAGCCACACCAAAGCAGAGCGAGCGGATGAGCTACCTAATCTAGGTAGTAGGCAGGACTCACCGGTCGGAGAAGAGCATGCCGAGGCCGAAGCTGAAGGCGCAGAGGAGCATCCACCTCGGCATCAGCCTCCACCTCCTCCTCCTCCTCTCCGAGGCTGTTCCGCCGTTCTTGGGCTTCATCCTTCTCTCCGCGTCTCGTCCGATGCAAGGGGGGCTCGTCGTCCGATGCCAGAAGCGAGAAGGAGAGGAGGAATTTACGAAGCTTCCAAGTAACCGAAGCTATGGAGGGAAAAGAAATGCTCGGGGGAGGAGCAGGACAAGTCACTAGCTGCAGCTCTCAGGTTCGTCTGGTTGACTCGTATCATATCAGTGAGCTAGTCGAATTCAAATAAGTTAGGTCTACGTAATGTATATTTAATCTGATTAAAGTGTGATGATGTAAATATTTAATATGTACAATTGTTTTGTTATAGCTGTTAATCTATCTTATATTGTTAATATTATTTAAAAAATATTACTCCTTCCGTTAACTTTTAAACGATACGGTTGACTTTTATCTGAATGTTTGACCATTCATCTTATTCAATTTTTTTTAAAATATTATTTATTTTGCTATAATTTGTTTTATTACTGAAATTACTTCAATTATAATTTATATTTTACATATTTGCAAAAAACGTTGAGATAAAAGTCTATTCCGTCATTTAAAAGTTAACGGAGATAATATAATTTTTACATTATGTTGCACATGTTGCTTAATTTTTTTATGTGGTATATAAATAATTTTTAAAGGAGCCATGCGGTGGATGAAGTTTTAGGAAATTTCTTTAGAAAGTAAACCATATAATTATTTTTAATAAATATTATCCATTAGTATGTTGAGATATCTACTTTTATAATTTGTTCTAAAATTAGATGTACAGACTATAGACTAATAGCTACAGTTTTCCTTGCCATCTCACATAAACTTTATTTTTATCATTTAAAATGTGTCTTGCAAAGAGTTGACTTTTAGTTTTTTCCTTTGGTTAATACATCGCGCGTAATTAATAGATTCTGATTAACCAAATAACATCATTCGATCAGCTCGTTTTAAAAATTAGAGTTGGCACGACTAATTTAGTATGCCTAACTCACACGCTAACAATATTTTTATCTAGACATCCGTCACCTAATATTGCAATTTAGGACCGAGCAAAACATTTCACGGTACAATAAATCTAGACAGTAACATTATTTTATATTCATTATACTATAAAATATTATGTCTAGTCTTGAGTATATTGTAGAACGGAAGAAGTAGCAAATAAGCTCGGATTCAAGACCTCCCTTTATGAATTGCTATAGCAAGCAAATATTATTTTTCTACTTTATTTCCTTCTTCCACGAAAGAATACAGCATGCGGTTTTGCCGAGAGAGGGTTTCGTAGAATAATTAACAATAATAACAAAAGTTGCGTGGCGTGAGAAGAGCCATTAATTATTTGTTAATATAGTGTGTTTCCACTAGAGGAAAGGGGGGAGTCAACACGGGAGCAGCTCAGATTCTCCGTAGGCCGTAGCGTATCGGCTAGAGCTGGGACATGGGCCGGGCCGGGCCGGCCCGGTCCGGGTCCTTGGGGCCAGGACCTGAAATGGGCCGGGCCTTTTTGGCCCGAAAAAAATAAGGGCCGTGCCGGGCTGGCCCGAACCTGTGTTTGCCAAGCCCAAGCACGGCCCAAAGTCCGACGGGCCTGGATGGGTCGGGCCGGCCCAAAAACGACCCTAACTTTGTAACATTGTTAGATGGTCTCTTACCAGGGTTATGAAATATTTATTTAATTTATCTTTGAATAATGAAAATTCTAGTTCACATAAAATAATAGAACAACCCAAAAAATAGGGGAAAATGAATTTTATTAATAATTTACACATGGTACTAGTTCATTAATACTACTTTCTTTGCTCTTGAGCATATATATTTACATTTTGATTTGTCCTATATATGTATGACTCAAATTTTGATTTGTCTTACACATGATATAGAGCAAGGTATATTCAAATAGTAATTTGCAGACCTTTTTATTTTTTAATAACATGTCTTCTCCTTGTACATATGAATTATTTACCCATGGGCTTTTTTGGGCCGGGCCGGCCCAGGCACGGCCCACTTTAAGGGCCGTACCCGGCCGCCCACCGGGCCTAACCTCTAGGCCCAAGTCCGGCCCTTGTACGGGCCGTGCCGGCCCGGCCCATCCAGGGCCGTACCGG